>VZTF01002606.1:77234-150510 GCA_013397755.1 Cnemophilus loriae | reverse complement strand
GGGGCGCGGCGCGGGGGGAGCGCAGGACACGGCGGCGGAAACTCCGCGGCGCAGGAACCGGCGCGGGGCTGCGGCTGCGGCTGGCCCCGCGCAGCCGCCCTGGCACGGGGTGCCGGGGCCGGCTGTGGGGCACTGACGGGACCCGGGGGTGGCGACGAGGAAACAGACGAGTAATAAACAAATCTAAACATAAGTATATAAATACATATAAGTATACAGCTGGGTGAAGGGCCCTCGGGGCGGATAGCGCTCGGCACGCCCGCTCCTCCCTCACGCCGGCTGGTGCCGGGTGCTGCTCCGCCGGCACAGGCCGTGCTGGCAGAGGCTCCTCTCACACCGCCCTGTCGCCCCACGGCACGTTCCTCGCCGCTTCGGGTAATGCTCTAACGAGAAAATACAGAAATCGTCGAATCATTAAAGTTGAAAAAGCTCTTCGAGATTATCAAGTCCAACCTTCGACCAAATAACACCGTGCCCACTATACCATATCGTGGAATCAAAACCTTATTGAGAAGGACTGCACCGTATCATGAAGAATGAATGTGTAATGAATGTGTGAGCGTGGTCCTGTCTCTGGTGGCAAAGCCAGAGCGGTTCCCAGGGTGTGCAGTGGTTGCCCCTGGCCCTCCGTTTGGGCAGGTGTCGGGCAGCCTGAGGCGGTACCTGCTGTCAGAGCCTCAGTGCAGCTCCCCGGCTGTGCTGGAGCTTTGCTGTATGTGTGGGAAGAAATACCATCTTCAGAAGAGGTGATGTGTTGAACTGGTTGCAATACAACATCTAGACCAGGTATAACACCTACTGGCTCTGAGGTACTGACGTGCCACTCGGCTTGGCGTGTGCAGCTGCAGGAGCCCTGCTGCGTGAGAGGGGGACAATGTTGTGTACCCCAACCTCCATCCAACTGAAGTTCTTCAAACCACTAGCTGCCAGACAAAACAAGTTTCCTTCAGACCACTCTAATTTTGTGTCTGAAGAAGTTTCTCTCTCAGCTTCAGGAACAGAGTGTGAATAGCGTTACAGACCACTTGAAACAAATCTTCAAAATTGTTTTTCAGGTGGAAGAAAACCATGCGATGGTTTTTCTGAGCATTGGCACAACACAAGTAGTTCCTGCAGGAGCTGTGGGAAAGATTTCTGTAAGAGTCATAAAAGCAAAGGCACAATAGGTACTGCAGTGTTAATCTAACACATTGAAAAAGTCTTTTCCTTTCTGAAGGAACTGGCAGACCTGGTGTTTTTTTAGGTTTCATTAAGAAATGGCTTTGTCTCCTTACCAAGTTAAATATGAGATCTAGTTTTCCAAGAAGTTCGCTCTCCTCGCTGTGCTTACTTCCCAGTGGCTTTCGGCAGTTTGCATGAATAAGCGGCCTGTTGCACTTAAACAAAGCCCCCAAACACTCACTCATCTTTTTCCTTTCCATGCTAAGAAATAACATAATGATAGTAATTTCAACAGCTTCTGTACAAGCAGCTTTACACCCAGTGGCAGTCCCCAGCTAGAAATAATTGGCACAACTCTTTTGTGGAGTTGTGCCAGCTTGAAACATGGAAGGATTTGCTCCCTTGAGCCTGCAAAAAGAGATGAAATAAAGAAAAAGTTAAATGTAGAAAGGCAAGGATAGAAACAAATTAATATTTTTTTCAGTTCCATTGAGCTATACTGGCCTGATTTTTGACAGTGTCAAAAACACTGAAATAGTTTTCTACCAAGATTATCTCAAAAAAAGCTAATGCAACATCAAAGACATCAACTTCCATTGCCTATGCTTTCCTGTGCTATTTGAAGCTGAAGTGCTCTATTGAACTAAACTAGTTCAGGTGAATATTTTTCATGACAATTATGAAAATAGGCACAAAAAATTTTTTTCCTATTTTTGTCAAAGAGCAAAATACAGACCATATAGTGAAGAAGCAAACACATTTTCTTACTTCTAACTAATGTAGCATACATCTGGTGCCCAGGGTTTGAAACTAAAAGTATTTCAATATCATTCATAGATCCACAAGGCAGTTAAAGAGATAACCACAGCTGGGAAATACGTGTCTGAATCAGCATGGATGGATGGGAGCAGCATCCATGCTAGCTGGGAGCAGCAGTGCTGCATGTAATGAGGCAATGCCTGTAGGCCCTGTAATAATTTGTTGCCAAAGCGATGAATTGGGGTAGTGGGCAGTGGAGCAGTCAGAAAACAGGATAAAGACATTCTAGCAGTCAAGATTTGTGGGATATACCACACACAGTTTTCAAAACTAAACAGAAGTATGCAACTGCCATTCTACAGAATTCATGAATTTGTTGGCCAGATGGCCTGGGAGCCTTGACAAAGGGCCAAACACGCTCAATGCCTCTATTTCAAGGGACACTTTCCTTGATTTTTTACATCTCTTGTAAGCTGCTTAAAAATCTTAAATCATATGTTACCAGCTAGTTCACCAAATTTTTTGGTGAAAGAGGCAAAGGCAAAGTTCAACTGAAAACTGTTGCTCATGCCCAAGTACATGTTGCCTGGGTCTACAGTTCTTGCTGTTCCCGGAGGAGTCTCACTCGACCCCATGCTGGCACACCACACTGCTGGCTCAGGTAAACATATGCACACTGCAGTATCACCCCTGAATAACTGTGGGGGGGACACAGGCAGGATGTGACCCTGAACAGATTTTCTTGTATTTATGGAAGAACATAGTCCTGCCTTAGCAGGATGTTGACCCTTTCAACTGGAATAAGATCTTCTTAACATCTTATTTTTAAATGCTTCATAAATATATCTCTTCTATCCAAAGAGTTTGAGTTGTCAGGAAGGGGGGAAAAGTCACTGGCACATCTCTGTGCAATGACGTGGCCAGGCACAGACTGCTGCTAGGAATAACAGATGGAACCAAACCAAATGCTAACATTTGTTCGCAAATGATTAGTAAATGCTTACAAGTAATAGATACACTCACAGAGACTGGCATTTGGGAGTGACACACAAATGTAAAAAATAAAACAGGCTAAATTCCATGCCTAGTATCGTCGTGACGAATATTGATTGGATCTCACATTTTTCTCTGCAGTCAGAAGTCAAATTCAGCTTTAGCCAAAATCGCCCCTAGTTTAATTCAGTAACATTACAAGATAGGTTTGTGCTGTTACGGGATTTTCCCTGATCCTCAAATGGTTTACTACTGTTTGCAATCAAATGGTGTCAAACATCTCTGGTACAAACTGGTATTTCAGGAATCAAAGTGATGCGTGTCCTTCAGAAAAGGTAGGCTGAATTTTCCCATTCCGTTGCTGATGTACTCCCATCACACATCTGTACTGTGTCTCTCTTATGGAGTAGTATTGTTTCTTTCTCTTCATACCTTTCGAAGATCTCATACACTTCCCAGTACAAAATATTTGGGCTGTTTAACAGATGTGTGCTTTGTGAGATGGACTCTGAGTGGGCACAAGGGGAAGCACAGGATGGCTGAAACATCAAAAGAGGAAGCAAAGGCTGGAGACAACCCGTTTCCTCTCTATGGGAGTAGGAGAGAAAGAAATGGTTGGGAGTTTTCCAACACAACAGGTTTTCAGCAAAACATTCTGTTTCAACAGAAAGATCTGATTCATTGAAATGGAAATGTTTTACAAAGAAGCATCTTTCTCAGTGACCTTTTAGCAGAACTCAGGCAAGATGCCACTGAAATGCACCTGTTACTCTACTGCCTCAGTTGGAGAGCTCACCACACTTGCCATGTGAATCACAAAAATTGGAGACAGTGTAGCTTCTGGACTCACTGGCCCGCTAACTCCCGAGCTGTGGTACACTCCTGTGCCACCTGCCCACATCATCCTTCAGGGAAGATGGAAGTTCATGTCTGCTCACAAGTCATGACTGTTCTGAGACTGCATAACCTCAGAGCTTGTAAGGGATGACCCCAGCCTTGTCCAACCTCCCCTATTTGCAGCTAACTGTTTCTGTTGAAGTTGGACTAAGGTATAAATTTGAAGAATTTTGCCCAAAAGAGTCCAAATGATTGTGAATCCATCTGCCATTGCTAACAAGCTAGTCCATTTATATTTGTTATTCTTGCTGCAAATTTGAAAATATGTCAACCTTGAGCTTGGCTTACTCTTTTAGTCCCTGTATCATATGCCTTCATTTGCAAGAGAGAAAAGCTCCTTTTATTCCAGAAGCACATATGCAAGGTGCACTCAAACCCTCCTAAGCTAAGTCCATGTTATTTCCCTTATGACTAACATTAGATGAATCTATTGCTCTTGCTTACCCTTTGGCCATCCTCCAGTACTTGAAAAGTCTCATTTGAAAACAAAGTTTATAAACATTTATAAAGAAATGGTGCAAAGAACTTGGCTAATCAACTGAAGCACTTATATGCAAGTTGGTTTCTCTTGGCGGACAATTATATCTTTCTCTTTGGCAAATGGTAAACTTTTGATTGAAGGTACATCACCAGATGAGATGCATTCAGCTTGGGCATTCCTAGTACAGAGAAGGAAGAGGGAATCAGAAGTTCTGTCATATCTGCATCGTTACGTTTTCACTTTGGGTTCTGTGTCATCACTGACTGGTGCAGTACAACAGCTGTACCAGCCAACTGAAACAGGCTTATGGACTCTGGTGCATAAGTTACAGATGATCTTCTAGGTTAGTGATTAACTCATTTTTGTCTCCCTGAATAAGGTGAATATTATATTACCTCTTCCCATGGAACAGGAAGAAATTGGCTTGAAAGAAATAATTAGCTTCTCTTTTAGGAATGCAATGGCTTTTTCAGAGGGAGCTTATCTGTGATAATGCAGTTTATGCAAACACTGGAAGAAAGATATGGCAAGAGAAAAACTCACCAGGTGAAGAGCATTCACTTAGTGACCTCTCAGCTTTACTAAGGTTTCCATTTCTTCTCTCCAGAAAGCTGGTGTTGGTTATTCAATCTAAATTTTAGTTAACTTCACTTGTACAGAATGTAACAGCAGCATGGTCTTCCCCAAGGTATAGCAAGGCCCAGACATTAAGGCTGAGAGATAACACACTACTTTTGTCATGTCTGATATGGAATTTATTTTTAAATGAGATAGAGGCAGATATTAGGCACAGAATTTTATCCAATTTCTATTCAAACTGGACATAAGGAACAAATATGCCATGCTAAAGAAGGTACAAATGAGGAGGCAGTAATAATGTTTAATTCAGAAAGTAGCTTCTGTACCTTTGTCATGCGACCCATAAAATTGTAAAATACTGTTAGAATTAACGTTTGTTTAGCATGGCTTTGGAAATCTCCACTTACTTAGTAGTTAACAAACGAGTCTGATTTCTTCAAAAAGACAGCGTTCTTGAACTGAAGTGACAGCGAGAGATACGATTTAAATAATTTCAATATACTCATGCTCTTTGCCTAGGAGGAAGAGGAGGAACAGAGGGTGCTGGGGAGCGAACGGAGGGTGCGGTGGAGGCGGCGGTAGCCGGGGCTGCAGCTCCCTCCAGCGCCGGCACGGCGGCTGTTCCAGGGAAGGGGCCGCACACAGTATCCATGTATTAAGAAAACTCCACCGCAGCGCAGACTCTAGGGGCAGAAACATTTTAAAAGCAAAGGATTGGTCTCTATAATAGGGTTCATATATCTGACTTTTTCCTGAATTATCTTTCAAGAAATGTTTTCCCTTTAAAATTTTCCTGCACTTATTCTCCTTAAAACATAAATATTTTGATGTTTTTTTGCAAATACCTTCACCTTCATTGGAGTTCCTGAGCACACACAGTAAGGCAGTAGAGAATCTTGGAGTTACAAAACACTATTTGAATATAAATAAGAGATAATAAAACAAACAGCTGTACCAGTTCCCTGTATAAATTATAATACTTGTTGAAAATACGCTGGAGCAGGGGAAGGACTCCTCTCCCTGAGAAGCAGCAGAAACAATGTGTGATGAACTGACCGTAACTCCCATTCTCTGACTCCCCTGCTCTGCTGCTGGGGAGGAGGTAGAGCTGGGAAGGAGGGAGGGGTGGGAGAAGGTGTTTTGGAGGTCTTATTTTATTTCTCATTATCCTGCTGTGATTTTGTTAGTAATAAATTCAATTAAGATCTCTAATTTGCATCTGTTTTTCCCATGATGGTGTTTGGTGAGTGATCTCTCTCTCTGTCCTTATCTCAACCCATGAACCCTTTGTTCTATTTTCTCTCCCCTGTCCAGCTGTGGAGGGGAATGACAGAAAGGCTTTGGTGGGTGCCTGGCGTCCAGCTAGGGTCAACCCAATACACACAGTCTCCCACATTTTCAGCTGATATTGCAGAATTTACTGTTACTGAGTAAAAGGTGCCTGATTTGCTGGAGAGCATTGCAGGAGTACAGGCTCCTTCCCCACACAGTGGTGCCAAATTATAATGCCATTTGTATTTATCCAAGTAGTTCTATTTATAAAAACCTTTCAGGTGACCCAATTGTGCACTTGGTAAAGCATGTCTAAAGAAGATTAGTTTCTATCTTTCAGAGTATAAAGTAAAGTATTATATAAATACTGCAGCTTAGCTTCTGTCTGTTTTGAACGTCAGTTAGGATCAGGTAGTGTTTATATGCTCCTGAGATTTAGCAGTTTTTATTCAGGATTTCTCAAATTTGCATCAAGCTGAAACTTCGCATGTAAGCTGTCAGCACAGATGCTAGTTTTATTCCAAAAATAGAATAAGTTGAAGTTTTAAAGGTGTCAAGTGGCTTATTTATGCAGAGGTTGCATATCCTTTAGTTTTCTGTCTCTTTCAACTATACAAAAGCTTACTCGGTCACCTTCCTCCAGCATTACTCCAGTCTCCAGCCTTACAGTCCTGAACAGTGAGGAATAAGAAGGTAAGTAAACATACCAGAGTGACAATCCAAGGATGGTGTGCCCTGGAAACAGGTGTAAATAATGGTACTTTTTGGTGAAACAGAACTATCCTCATGGAGTCACCATAAAGAAAAATAATTGAGAAAACATCTGAAACGCTACCAAAAATGCCAACGTATTGCTTGATAGCACAGTGAAAGGACAGGCAAAATCCCCAGCACTGGGAAGGTTTCCCAACACTCCCATTTACACAAGGAAGGACCTTCTTTCAGGGATCACGGAAACCTCTTCCTCTAGGAGTCATTGCAGGGTACAGCTCTACCTCCGCCGTGGTATTAAAGTCTAAGGCAGAATGACTCAGAACACTTGTAGTAGCATGGATCACTTACATTCAGTGATCTGTACAGCACTGTTTGAGTGGTAACAAACTGCCCCTCATAGAATAAATCAACCAAATATATGAAACCACAAGTGGACCCCTTTGCTCTATTTCGTGCAGCCAAGGAAATGCCCTGTGCCATAACCTAAGCTCTGGTAGACTAGAAAACAAAACTAGGAGATTGTAAAACACAGGAACTTTCTTGCAGAATGTTCTGCCAACAGCTGCAGGAGAGGGCAGGTCAATGTAAACATGACATACACCCTGTCCTCTTTCCTTTCTCAGAACCCTGAAAGACAGGATGGGGAAGATAAAGCCAGGGAGGACCTGCCTAGTCAGAGATCCGTCTGCAGCACAAGATTCCATTTGTAACAAGTGGAGGCAATATCCAATTATTTGCAATTATGTTGATATATAAATAAATTATATGTAGGTTTTTGTTAATTTTGTCAGTTTTAAGAATACTTACAGGTTGCAAGAACTGTGATCAGGTTGCAACTGAACTTAGTCATTTAACACAACCTTCAAATCCATAGCTGTATTTTTCTCCAGTGAGAAACATACTCTTCATGAAAGCACTTGTGCCAATACAAGTTAGTGTGCATGACTTCTTTATTCTACTCTTCATGGGGAGGCATCCCCCATCTGTTTAAAAAAACAAAGAGAAGTTGTCACAATGGTAGCAGAAAAATATTTTTAAGTTTAGACCCCTGCATTCCACTGAATCGAACTAGATCCAAACATGAACAAAGACCAGTCTCAAGATTATAAGCCTGAAGCATTTGCTCATACATAATACATATTCAATACTCAATAATTTTATTTTCTCTGAGGAATGGTGGAATTTCAACACTTACTTGCTATGCCTCTTTTCGGAGGTCTTCAGCAGTAATTTCTCTTCTAAAATCTACTCCATAAAATGTTCAGCTGTATTAAAATAATAGACAAGACCATATCAAGCTCTATTTAGTGGCAAAGATTTGCACACCTACAATACTCACGACATGCAAACATTTTAGTCTTTCCTGTCAGAATAAAGCAATGTGAAAAACCTGAGCTAATTTATTTGGGCTTTAGACAGCTGTGGATGAGAATTAATTCCTGTTCAGGATTTGAAATCATGCCAGCAGGAGCTTACTCTTAAACAGATGCTCCAGAATTCTATCAGGAAGGTCACATATCTCACGTCATCATTTGATGGGAACCTGGTCAGAAGTCTCTTCCCCTCCTGCTTCAGCTGTCCCTGTGAAATAGCAAACATGTTTTCTGGTCACTGTGTGCACTGTGAATTTTAGAATTTCTCTAAAAGCTTATTTACAGAAAACTCAGGGTCCATTTGCTTAAATCTAAAAACATGGAGGTTGAACCAAATCTTGTTTGTTAAAGTCCTATAACCCTCAGTGTGGTACAGTCCAGACATTTTTAATAATTTCAAAATGTTAAAATAATTTTACAGATAAAAAAAATAAAAAGCCCCAAAGCCATGGGATTCTTTTTTGTCAATCCTTTGGTTTTGAAAATATATATATATATAAAAATTTAGAGATTGCATTTTTTCCCTAGTGGCCATAAAAATGTGACAGCCCAGAAATACACAGGCAGAAGATTGCACAGAACATGCCTTATCTAGATGCTTTTTGTGTCTCTTAAGCCTCCATGAACACCAGGTCTCATTGCAACGTTTCCCCTCAGGAGACATCATGGTTTATGCCAGAGATTTCCATCTCCCAAGAGTTTCACCTGTACCTGTCTTCAAGCGAGACAAATAGAAGGTGGATATTTTTGGTAGGTTGCTCGTGCTGTTTATAGTCAGCAGTGGCTGTAGTTCCATGAATGCTTTCAGTTCTGGTGTGAAAGAAGCTGTCCACCCTCTCCCACCCTACAGCTACCTGCTGTCATCCTACCCTCCCTATGTTTGCAGGAGCATTTTGTGTGGTCATGTGGAGTGCTGGTTGTGCTTAAACCAGGGAAAAACTCAGAAAGTTTGGTACATCATCCTTGAAAAGATGGTGAGGGCCAGGAGCAGAGTCCGGGCTCAGCAGTGGCTCAGTGCAGTACCTGAAGGCCAGGCACCAGCTCCAAGGCTGGAACTCACCACACTGATGTAGGTGCTGTGCAGGAAAGGGCGACTAAATCAACCCCTGGGAGAGACTCAAACAGGGCACCCCTGGCACTCAGAGCCCAAGTTCACTTCTGGTGCCTGGCTGCCTACACGTGCACAGAAGTGGAATGTGCACGTAGGTTATATTTTGCAAGAACTGCCCAGAAAAGGTACAGTGAATATTTTTTGCTTATGGTGTGATTTGACACATGACATGCCACAGCAACCTTCCAGAGCACAGAATGTGATCCCAGGATGTATCTGATATAATTAAGGATGTATGACTTAAGTACCAGCTCATGGCTGTGGCCTGAAGTGATACCATTGGACTGAGATACAACATTGTGGTTTTGCTTTCCATCTAAGGAATTGTAATATGTGCTAAAAATACTGTTGGGCATGTGGAAATGCAGAGTATTATCGCATGCAGAGGGGGACATGGAGTGTCAGTCCCAGTAGAAGTCACCACAGAAGAGGGAAAATGAACATTTTGAGGAAGCCTTTTTGTGCTGCCAGCAAGATAAGCTGGGGCTGGGTTGACATGCTTTATCCCTCTCTCCACTCTGTCCTCTGCAGGATAAGGAATTATCTGTTCAGAAGTGAGTCATAGCTAAATAAAACATGCATAGGTAATCATTTGCACCATATTAGGCATCAATTTTCTGCCACACGTATCTATGTAGCTACTGGAGACGTTATTTTCTTCCTTGTGTTTTTTCATGGGAAGTTGTATTTATTTTTAAGCTGTATTTAAAGTCACTCATCCCTGGGGAAACATGGAGGGGATACTTGACAGGAAAGGACTTCATCCTCTCTCCAAAGCCGATCTGTGCCCAGGCTCTGCTATCCCAACTCTGGGGGGCACACCATGACTGTGGTTTAAGAGAGGATCCAGGAGAGAAGACTTGTTCTGACAATCTTTTTAGAAAAAGTATCCAAGATCCTGTCTGAAATTATGGTTACAGACAGCAGCATCTGCTGAATTATTTAAATTGATACCTTCAGGTTCAACAATCATAGAATCAGAAAGAAGGGAAGCAGAGAAATTTATACACCAAGTTACTTGTGAAGGACAATAAGAGAATAAACCAAATGTTCTGGATAAACAACAAATTACCAAAGTAATTGAATTTCAGCCTTAGAGAGCTGTAGAGCCAAGTCCTGCCCATTTTACCCATATGAGTAGTTTCATTAACAACAATCTGCTTCTTAGTAAATTGCCAGTTATAATAAAAACAAATAACTTGTTCTTTTGTTTCTCCGCTGCTATGCATTTTAATAATTCCAGACATACTCATTAAAACTGATGCTTTTATACTCACATGTTGTAAAACACTCTTGCATTACTGTTAAACCACTCCATCTCCCTTTTCTGTCTAAGCATCAATATAGCCACAGAAGAGGCAGAGGAAAATAAATACCTCCAGAACAGGTGCAAGAGCAGGATGATGCAACTGTCTGCTCACTCTGCCCACAGGAGCAATGCGGCACCTCGGGGCCATGAGCACGGATCCAGAAAGCGGCACTGAGTGAATTCCATGCCAAAATGTTGACAACATCTGATACGTGCAAGAGGGCCACTGAGTGCGCAGAACTGCATGTTCAGCAGAACATAACACCATTCAAACACCATTGGGGTTAGATTTGCACACAGTAATCATTTGTTTGCTATAAAAACAGATGTGCCTTATAATTGCTTCTAAAAGGTGCGCTCTCAAAATTAACAATCCAAAACCTGTATGAAGATAAAGGTTTCACCACCTTTATAATTAATTTTAAAAAGTTGCTTTCCATTTTCTTATGCTATAAGTACTAATTTTAATAAAGTACTATGTAGTACTTTACATAGACATCTATGTAGGGGTTTTAAAATATTTTTTACTTTATCACATTTTTATGTTTATAGTGATGGTATATTATGAGCACAAAGGGATGACACAGCACCAAGTTTGCTTTAAAAGCATTGTTTGTTCTTTTATATTATTCATGAAGTACTTAAGGCTATTCAGGAGAATCATGATGTTTAATATACTCATGTACAATACTTAGTCTGCAAAAACAAGTTGGCAGACTTTTGCATGGAGCTGTTGGTAACATCTCTTTCCTGAGCAAAGGTACATTTAGGAATCTGTTGGCAGTTTTTCACTCTGCCCATGAGAAGTGACACCCTGAAAGACTCACTTTGTGCCCATTCTTCTCAGGAGCATTACTGAGAGGGCAACTGGCTCAGCATTGCAACAACTCTGGAAGGAGAAATTTCACTCTACTGCCCTGTGAATGGGGAAAAGTGAGGTAAAATAATATGAGTTTGGATTTTTGTCCACACTTCCAAGAGCTACACTTCAGAAGCTAGTAGAGTTCTTTACAGACATTATTCATCCCTGTTTCTGAAGCCCCTGAATCTGTCATGCTCAATGTTGTTCAGAACTGGAATAGAAAGGCCCAAAGACAGCTGGCAATCTGCGTGTGACACAACAGATCAATGAGTGCTAATAGATGGAAATAGGGAGATAACTCTGTTATGGGCTGCTTAGCCATTTGAAGAATTGGTATGCAGGGAAGATAAGAGAGGGTAAAAATGTCCTGTCTTCTAGAAAAAATACTGTTTCTGAATAGATGGACTTTGCTCAGTGTCTTTTTCTAGCCTAGTTGAAGATTCATCTTAACACTGATGGATATCTAGTGAGTTTGAATTATTTCCTCTTACACTTTGAGTATTTTCGATGAACAATTGTGGAACCCTATTGGATGGCTACAAAGTTGTGATTTCTGAGTTAAGGAGGGTCACTTTAACCTTAGGGATCTGTCCTATGGTCGAACCTGGTCCCACCAGAGTTCAGCATTGCAGTGATACTCTGCAGACAGAAATCCAGCACCTCCAGCTCTCATGTAGATTTATCAAGAGAATAAAACAGAGACCAGGCTGCTGCCAGTGTCCACAGGTCATGGCAAACACATTTCAAGGAGAAAAAAAAAATCACTTGAGTCTTTGTACTGCACCAAGGATAACACAGTCCCAGCCCAAACAAGTAGGAATTATTAATGGCAACAGACAGCTGGAAACACAGGTCAAGGACAGAAGATGTCCTTGCCTCAGTAGTTTTCCATTTGCTCATGATGCAAAGGTCTCCAGTGACCACCTGACTGTTCTCCTGGCTTGTTGTAGTCTCATGGGCAAAGCACTAACTGTGATGAACTCGAGGTTCATGTGAGCTCAGCTCACATGGTAAGTCAGACTCCAAACTCCCAATCTGTGGGTGAAACTCCTCTGATGGCATTGCCTTTAAAGCTGTAGCACTATGCCCTTTATTCTCTGCTGCATAAGCTTGGGCCCATTTAATTCTAAGGCATCTTGCTTAAAACTGGTTGGCATAGTGGAGTTTCTGCCAAAGATGATTGCAAAAAGAGAGAACTGAGTGATAGGAAGTAAAGCCAAACTGTAAGTGGTGTAAACCGTGTTGTCGTTTTTGAAGTAGAACTAAATGTATGTGATGTAATTTAAAATGAAACATATATATAAAATGTTTCATTTTAGTAAGAAGAAATGCTGAAAATCTTTTTACTACCAAGCAGATGTGGATGAGACTGGCTGGCAACACAGCAGTACAATGGGAATTTTTTCAAACGTTGCCACAGTACATGCTTTTTTTTTCTATTGAGATCTCACTACTATAATGCCAGTCAACTGAGAAGAATTTCTCATGTTTTAGGTAGTAATAAATCTTCCACAAAGTGCTAACCAACACCTTGGGCAGTTTTTCTGGTTGATACTACTCTAGATCCCACAATACAAATTGCTGAAACAGGAGAAGGGGCTTAGGTACACATTCCAAACATTTCCTTCCTAGTTTTGGTCAGCATCGTGTGACTACATGAGTGAAATAGCAAGGGATTCATCAATAATAGTGGTAAACTACAGCTCAGGCTTTGAGTTAAAAAAGAAAAAAAACCTAAACAACTTTTCCTTCCCCACACCCCCTCCTTATTCCCATCTAACAGTTCAACAAACTTTGTGAGAAGTCTTTGAATAATCCCTCTTTTCAATGCTTCTAATTTAAATGACTTACTAGAAATGAGTATTTCGCGGCAAATCAGGACTCTCTAAAGCTTCATCTCTTTAGTGCTAATTATTTCAACAGGACCTATATGAAAGGCAAATCCTGCCACTTTTCTATATTGTCTGCATTAACACTATAAAACTATCTTCATTTGACAGTTAAAGTTCTCGTTTCTGTATTTCCTCATTTTTACTTTTTAGTGTCTCCCACAGAAAGTGACACTCTTTGAAGTGTCATGGGGTTAACCCCGCAGTTAACCACTTATGTCTTCATTAGTAAAAAAGAAGCAAGACTGCTTACACTTAATCTGTAGTTTTCTTTCTCTTCAAGCCAAAGGCACCTTCGATTTCCATACTGGAAATTCTCACAGCAGCATCCTTAGACAAAGTACTGTTTAATCCTCCAGGTCAATTTGACATAGTATCCATTGCCTGAGCAAGGAAGCAAGGCCTACTTAGGCACCTACATGTTTGGAGCTAAGAAAGTGTCCACTTTGGAATAAATAGTTTCCACTAGACCTCAATTCTCTTGTAGGAAAAAAAAAAAAAAAAAATGCCCAAAACAAATCAACCTTCCATCTGCATTCCTTTGGCATTCTGATGGGTACAAACAAAATAAGATAACCTCCAAAAACACAAACTTATGTCATTTGATCAAATGGAAGGACATGCAGTACGAAGCTGGAAATCTTTTCCATGTACCTTAGCCAAGGTCAGGGCAACCCTGCGTACAACCTGTTGCCTGGGGTGTCAGCATTTCAAATGTGCTTTCGAAGGCTCTTGCCACAGTTCTTTCATGCAACATCCACACTGAGGAAAACAACCTGCAAGTCCAGGCTCTTCACCCTTTAAAGTTCCCTCCTGTTCCTTTACTCATACTCAACCTTCAGCAGCCCATCTCTCATAAGGTACGATTTGCAATGAGAGTCTTCCTCTGTCCTGGCTTCTGCCTGGCTCTTGAGGTCTGGCTGAGCATCCAGGTGGACTCTCACACTGAGAACTCAAATAAGAAAAGCCACTGGGAATGGGCTGCAAGAGATCAGCACGGAGGCTCACAGTGGCTTCTACCTGCCCCTCGCTGGTGTAATCCCCCAGGTGAGGGCACTGAGAGCTGCTATGTGATGCCAGAGCAGCATAAAGCAAGAGCAGTGCAGCCAAAGACAGTGAATGCTTTGAGCATGTGGCAATAATTTCTCCAGCCTGCTCTGTGTCATTGAGCAGCCCAAAGGTGGGGAAACACCTCAAACGAGGAAAGAATCAGAGTTTCAGATTTCCACTACTCGTCCTCCAACTTCTGAACTGGATGACCTAGAAAATTTTGACTTTCTAAAACTGGTATTCACACGTGTAGCACTTCACTGCTCTAAATACTCAGGGCAGCTTTTTCCTCAATGCCTCCATATGGCCTTTTGTCACTCACACCAAGTTTTCTGATGGAGAACTAGGTGGCTTTGCATGCCCTTGCCTGTTCCCACAGCCAGTCTCCTAAGTACCCAGCATCCTTGTTCACAGTAATCAGATGCATGAATCTAACAATGCAGTTCCAGTTTTATGAAGTGCAGATTTCTGTAAAGATGGAGTTATTATCACAAAAGAACCTGATGTTTATTGTCAGACCCTATAGGTTTTGACAAGTTTATTAGTTTTAGATGTGGGTCTTAACTAACTTCCGTTCTTTGGGTATTACAAGACTTTGACCTCTTAAACATTTAATAAACATGATGAAGCAATAAACTAGATGAAATGAAGTGTTGTGGAATTAGCTCTGCATTTGAACTGCACTTTTATTGTATCATTTAGCAACCAAAAGGATAAGCTTGTAAAATGGTTCTTTTGAAACAGCCAAACAAGTAAGATGATTTGGGGACACATGGTGTACGTAGGATGAAGTCTTACAAGAAAAATCCTTCATGACATTGTAGCTGAATTAAGCCAAGGCATAATAATTTCCATTTGTCCAGACAAGCTACTGGAACAATTTCTGCAACAGAGCTGAAATGGTATCTGCAGACAGCCATAGGGGTGCAAAGTTAATGTTTTTATGAATGAAGCATCCTGGCATGCACAGGTGATCTTCAAATGCCAAGGATTGCCTCTCTCTTTTGCATCACAAAACATCTGCAACAGTCCTACAGCATTCAACAACACTGTTTATGATCAAGAGCCAGATTGTGATATTTGTGTTCACAGCTCTTTAGCTTTTACCCTAGATTCCCTTCCCAAATTTCATTTCATCCTGCTTCTGTTGGGCTTGTAGCCATATAAATTATATGAACAATTGTATTTCTGTCAGGCTAGTCGCCCTGTTGGAACTGCCAGAATCTCACTGGGCTGGTAAATCACAGTTTGGTAGCTGCTGCCAGACATAACAAGGACATCCACTGGTGTCCAGGAAACTATTGGGAAGCAAGACACCACTCAGAGGGAATATGGGTACCTCACAGTTGATCTGCTACTAGAAATATGGAAGTAAGGGGAACAAAACCAGGCAGAAATACTAAAAAGCCCTTTTGTATGGCTAAATACTTATTTTGAGATTGCGAAATACAGGAAAATAGGGGACATAAATATATCAATCCAACAAAAACTAGATCAGTGAAAAGGATTCCTCACATAAAAGTTGAAGCACAATGATGAAAATGTATATATTCCAGCAAAAACTCCACCACTATTTACTTCTCTCTATTAATAGAATCATAGCTTAGTCTAAATCCAACGTAAAACTGAAATGAACTGGAAATGAGAATATTCTGTTTTGCAACTGTTAAAAGCAATTGAATGTGATGTTAAGTTCACCACAGGTTTTGTCAGCAAGTCGTTGCTCCTTTAAACTCCTAGGTACAGGTTTTCTACTCTTTTGGAGTGGGGACTTTAAAAAGTCATTAATTTGGCTTAGTTTGCCTGGGAATTATGCAGTCTGGAGAATATGGAGAGCAGTGTTTGAAAGACATTGTTTGCAAAGTTGTGCCGGGTGACAGCAGCACTTCCATCTGGCAAATGCCTCAAATGTGCGCTCACTGTGGAAAAGACTGGAATAAAAGAGGAAAATAAGGTGATTTTGGCCACTCAGCTGCAGCTACAAAGTCTTACCTGGCATGCGGCAGAGTTTTCGGGCAGGCTCAGAGTACACCAGTGTTGTACAACAACAGAAAACACAGAAATAGTTCTCACTTTGACTGCAGTGCTTAGCAAACAAGTTTCACCTATTCTTCTTTAATCAGATTTGTAACTAAAATATTCCTTGCTTTAGTGAAACTGGAATAAAGACTACTCTAAAAGCATGACCAACTGATAAGACACAAATAAAATTACTTCCATGTGTATGAGATTATTATAAATGGGACCTCTCTTTTAAACAAAGAATACTGTAATCAAATACACGATCCAGTTTATTAACTGAGATTGGCTGGATTACAGTTTGAAAATAAGATACACATGTTGGCAATTATCACACTTCACTATAGTTAGGCCTTTGAAAGACATACATCATGTGTTTTTGCCTGAGGAAATTGTAGCTTTTTAAGCTTGCCTTACTAGAAGATTTTGAGAAGTATCTTTTCAAAATGTATATACAAGCCTGATTTCTGAATCCATGTTCAGGCATGAGATTCAGATTCCTCAGTTACATGGGCTGAGGTGGAATTTAGGAAGGTCTTCCAGCCAGCTGGGATATACCATAGAGAGGGACTAGGTATAAATGTTTCAGTGGCTGCTGTGTTTGCCTATAGCCTGTGTCACTCAGGGTGTGAGACCAAGAGAGGAATTGCCTGGTTCAACTAGGAGAAGAACTGTATCAGTGCTTGGTTTTATTAGGGTTATTTTACATTGCAGGATCGTTGTTCTCATATCCTGGTTTGTAAAATGTGGCAAAATAGACCTTCCCTACTTTGTATAGATGTTATAAGGGGAACTTAAACTGCTAGACTCTTAGGTAGTAGTTGCCAAAGAAAGATAGATTATATTTTTTTTGGGTTTTTTTTAGTGTAGCTTTGAAAGGAAAAGCTTCTCTGCTTCATAAAAATAAAGATAGAAACCTTTTGAACAACAGCAGCCTGGCATTCAAGGCACTCATGGCATGTCCAGGCCAAGTTCTTGTTCCCTATCAGGTAGAGTCCTTGTTTTGCCCTGGCTCTGCTGCCTGGCTGGTGCATAAGCCCTAAGCACTGGGCTGCTGGCCAGTCTGGAGCAAGTCCCTCTCAGAGTCAGAGACTTCTCTTTCTGACACACTGCAAAACATGATTTAAGCACTCCGCATGTTTTGAGAGAGCTCTGTGCTGGGATGCACTGGTTACAGTGGACAGAGGCAAGTTAGATCACATGTAAAGTGATGCAGATCTTAACCAGAGCACCACACTCAGTCTAAATAAATGATTGTTGTTGCGCAGTTTGGACAGATGGCGTGCCAGGGGCATTTCAGAGATAATATTCATGTGCTGTCCCACTTCTCCATGTTAAGGAAATGCATGTTAATGTCAGCCCTGGCACTAATCCAGTACTGGGCTCTAACATTAGAAGGACATACACAGCAAGTAGGAACATGTCTGCAGAGACTAGAGCTGATTCTTTACCCTCACAATACCAGAAATTTATGCAACAGCTGTAGGGAAAAGAAGAGGAAACCCAGGCCCAAAATCTCTGCTTCAAGCCCATTATAATTTCCAACATGTCCAAGAAATGATGACAAAGTGTTTTGCAGACATTATTAGACTCAGGTGCTGTTAGTCCCATCCTGGCATAGATAACACATAGGCATGAAAAAGACAGACCTAACCTCTCCTTCCTGTCATGCAGCCTAGAAAACCAATGAAGTATTGTGATAGATATGAACAACAGCACAAAGTAATCTCCTTATCTAATTGAGACCAGTATTGGTAGCTCACAGTAATATGACTTAGAAAGATGTGAACTTAAAATGTCAAGTGTAGAAGATGAAGGAACTCTGGCCTCAGCTAAGATTCCCAGACAGCAACTCCCCAGGTACAGAAGTGCCACAGTTCAAGTGTTATTTACTTCAACTAAAACGTACCACCTTTACAGTATGAAGGAGCTATCCCTCAGTCCTGTGCCTCCTTCCAGCACATCAGAGACAAAGATGGCCAGGTGATGGGTTAACTTCATGTACTGCACTTCAGGCTTCATTGAGAGTGTTGCAAGACCTCATTTTTCAAGCAGAGCCTGAGATAAAATTACATCAGATGCCATACAAGTCTTCAGCTGCCTTGAGCAGGCCAGTAACATGGGAAGCCTTTTTTCCCTGTCTTATGTTACGGAAAACCTCAGATTATTTTTGGTTTTGGTGCTGATTCTAATGTCACTTCTATAAGCCATGTAAAAAGGAAGAGAGTTAAAATCAAGAACTTCATAAATCTTACTAGGAAAAATTCTGTTTAAATTACACAAGATGAAAGTATGTTCTCAAACCTATCCAAAGGGTCTTAAAAATGCAGTAGGGGGAGAAAGACGCCATCCAGTTAGTCCTCTAGTCCTGCCCACCAAAATGACCACATTAAATAGCAAAATAATCAGTTAAGGAGGGATCAGAAGGCATGGGGGAAAAACTGAGCAAAGGGCTCAGCAAAGCCGGTATCTCCACCTCTTTAATTTCATTCTACAAAGCCAAAGATTGTTTTCTTGAAATTATAAAATGAAAGCCAGCTCTGCCCTGTTTTGTTATAAAGTGTGGATATTTTTATATCAGCTACCTGCTCAGAGAAGCAGAAAATTTCAGATAAATCCTTTTAACAGGCTCTCTCTTTTTACTGTAAGACCAAATAAATGGAGGAAGCATGTATTTTTTTTGGAAGAATGATAGAAGAATTTCTGCTCTGCCTCTGTGTTTGTGGCCACTAACTGGTGACAACAATTAGAAATTACTGCCTTGTAAATTTTCTTCCACTACCAGCGCAGTTCATGTGTTGGAGGCAGGCAGAGGTGAGCAGAGCCTCAGAGAGTCAGTGGATTTCTGGTGTTGGCAGCCAGCAGTAGCACTATTGCTGCTATGCCTTTATTCCTGTCGTGGGCACGCGCTGGAGCAGAGATCCGTCGGCCTCGCAGCAGGCGAGGTGGTGTGCAGCTCGTACCACAGCAGCCCCAGAGGGCTGACATGCCTGTCTTTGCTTTCATGTTCCCATCTTTGCTGCATGTCAAGCTAAGCCACGAGCCGGCTCAGGGCTTTATCAGCCACCTGCAGAGGATTAGGTGGGCAACCCTGGACTAAGGTTTCACAGCAAGCCCAGGCAGCGGCAGTGGTTCTGGCATGTGGAGAGCCGAACCGCCGTGTCCCGCGGCCCCAGCAGAGATCAGACTGCAATTGTGCACTCAGGCTTTGCAGAGCAGCCATCTGTCACTGTGCAGCCATAGGGGACTTAGAGGGACTTTGGCAGCTGGATCCAGTCCCCATGTACTGCACAGTCTAGATGGGACCAGACAGTAACCAAAGTGCTACACGTCAGTGATGGAGACCTGGGGAACTGCTCGAGACAGACCCTCCATCACAGCAATGCCCATGCCAAGAACTGCAGCAATGGAAGGAGAGAAACATCCATCTTACTACTTAGAAGGGATTAAGTCTGTGCTTCATACAATAAGAAAGTTATTATCACCAGCAAATCTGTCCCTTTCTCTCAGACATAAAATGTGCAAAGCTATGAAGCCAGGTGTCTGATAACATAGAAATCACATCAGAGATGAACACCATCAAAACTGTTTTTAACTGACATTCTGGAGGTGCTTCCAAATTTTAAAGTGATTGTTTAGGGAAAACAACTAAGTTTTCAGATGACAATAAGGTTACCTAAAATAGAATTTAGAGTTTGGATGCTTACTACAAAAATGAACAGATAGGCTCATAAATCTATCTTACGCTAGATAGCTCCCTGTATTATTCAGGGACCCTTAGATTTTAATTTTTATATTTTCTAATGCTTGACTTCCATTCTGGCAGGAATTACACTGCTGTAATTTGGTCAGCTAGCAGCCATTACTTTCAATAAAATCAATGGAAACAAGATTAGATGCAAACCCATTTACAGCAAGGCCAACCAACCAACAGAAACAAACCTCAAAACTTGTAATTTATAAAGCACTTCCTCTGATGCAGCTCATGCCCAGCTCCATGAGAACCACAAGGGAGTATATTAATTCCTCTGAGAGGCCAAAGAAGGCAAGTATCAGATGGAAGACACTTTATAGTGGATCTACTCTAAGTCATTCAAACTTCAGTAGCTGTTTGAGATATCTTCTGGTTCTCTGACTATAGTCTGTTCTTTACAGAGCAAACATGAGAATTCTCAAATCAAAACATTTTTCTGATCTACATTGAAAAGGGTTTTAAAAACACCCAAAAACCTTTCTTCCCTACAGAGTTAAGGGAAAGCTCACAACAAGGAACTGGAAACCAATATCCTGCTTTTATACAGAATTTCCAAGAAAAGAGGAGTGGGGAAGCAAGTATAATGAATAGCCAAGGAATGGTCTTTAAGAAGAATGAAATGTTAGAGAGTTTTCAAGCTTATCTTAAGCAGGTATCATAGTAAAAGCAGCTATAAAGAGCTTTTGTTAGTGTTACAAGTGAATTCTGTTATGGTAATAAAGCTGCTACTGCCAAGATTTTACAATGGAGAAATAAGCTTTTCGTGGCTAATACAAACATATATATTTAAAGAAATGGTGCATTATCCAGGTCAGCATTATATTTAACCTCCGTTTTCCTTTTTTTTTTATACCCCCTGCATGCTTCTTCCTCACCAAAACCTATAATCCTCAAAGAGGAAGTAGTCATGCTCTGCACAAGTGTAATAGTCTAAACACGTGGTTTTTTTCTGCAGATTGAGACCTGAGAAATGAATGATTTACAGAACATCTCTGCTTGAGGCCTTCTTTCAGCTTTGAGTAATTAAGAGGACACGTCTTTGATACAAAGTAGAATCTCCAAGAGGAGAGAGGCATTGCATTCTCAGGTATATTTAACACAGAGCAATGTGATGGATGCAGTTCAAGGTTCTATGCTGCTCATCTCCTTGCTAGCATAAATTTAGAAAGTGTTAAAAGGTCTAGTGCCTATAAAAGTTAAGCGTGTTACAGCAAGCCAAGAAAAGGGAGATGATGCATTCTCTCAGGAATCTGTCTAAGGAAGTCATGGGTGTAGCTGCTGTGCTCTTTGGCTTTGGTGAAAGTCTAGAGCAGGAAGTGTTGTGGGATTTCCCCAGCAAAATCTACAGAAACAACAGCTCTAAAGTAAGTGGGAAATTTAGATAAGAGAACTGATATAAATCCTTAGGACAAACAAATCTCCTATTGGACTGAGCATCTAGAAGAGTAATATCTTCCTCCTGGAATTAAGAGTTAATTGCAGAAAAATGAATGAAATGCTATAGCAATGATAGATTCCCGCAGAGTAGTCACTGGGACTAGAAATGAGAGGAATTTTCTTTTTTTATTCTGCTATTTTGTTAGTTGTAACAAAACAATGGCTGTAACAGGAATCTGGATAACAGAAAAAGATTCTAAACCACTTGGGTAACTTGTCAACATTTTGTGATTTATACAAACTACGTGGGACTCAAAGCAGTGGGACTCCAGATCTTGGCCTCCTCACTGACCTCAGAGCCACTCCTAAGGTGGTGCTGTAAAAATCTACACTTACTACTGGAAAGAGCTATTACTGACAAATGTGGTTTCAGAAAATGTTCAAAGGACTCGTGTCTGACTTCTTTTTCTGAAAGCAGAAGTTACCCTCGTTAAGTCTATTCTGGAGCAATACTGTCAGCTGCTTTCTGAGTATTCAGAAAGTCCTGCTTTGTTTGCAAAATTAGGGCAGAGAACAAACAAGAGTAAATTGTCAGCTTCAGCACAACCATCTATTTGATGCTGGAGGCAAATATCAGGATACCTTTTTCCCTGAACATTTTGGGCCAGTCTACATCAAATGGTGGAAATCAGGGTCAAGTTCAACAATGCTATCTCGCCCATTCCCAGTAACCAACCATCAGATTCCCTGCTGAGCTGCCCCGTTGCCAGACTCCAGCACTTTCACCCATAGACCTGTAGAAGTGCCCAGCTGCCCTGCAGATACACATGTTAAACGTAGCTTCAGTGTCTGCAAATGGAGACCGATGCCTTCACTTGCATAATGCTCAGGCTCTGCCCAGTGTTGAAAAAAAGCATGTTTAGAATGCTGCGATTCTTTAGAGAAATGGGTAAATAGAATTAACCTCCTTGAAACTGTTTTTTTCTGCTGCAGCAGCTCTTTAAAGTAAAGAATTTATTGCTGTAAAAAACCAGACATGTTCTTAATGCCAAAGTTGCAGTGCCTATGTTTTATATCTGTGTTTAATTCACAGCACCATTCGAGCTCTGGTCCAAGTAGTCTTCATAATAATTGCTTGTTAATATTAAAGTAGTTCCTCAAGAAGTTCCCACGTGAAAAAAACCACTGCTGACAGATTGAGAAGGCAAGAGGTTCAGGTAGAAATTCTCCCTCCTGCAGCAGCACTTTAGGATTTGCTGTGAACCTAAACATGTGAAGAATACAGCTTTCACCCACAGATGGCGATGAACACAGTCTGTGCCTTCCCAAGACAGAAGACCGCAGATTTAGGCTCAAAGAAATGCCAACATACAGCTTAAAGAAAGGGGCTCTAGTTTATGTTAAAACAGGATAATCAGTTTGGGATGAAAAAAGTGAGAGTCAGATTGGTATCCACCCATTCATCGTGCTCTGAGCAACCCAGGAAGGCGCAGGCTCGGAAGAAAACTGCCTCATCCTAATAAGGCAGAGCTGTCTGGCAGTGACATAGTCTGGATGCCTTCTATATGAACTAATGCAAGCCTCTGGGGAGCCGCTTCTGCGTGGCTCAGGAGCCGTGTCATCTTTCCATCAATAACAAAGTGTGATCACCTCTGCAGGATTACTTGTGCTGAGTTGCCCACAAATGCTGTGCTCGCTTATGTGCTGCAGGAAAATCTCATGTTACAAGAAAAGCCACTTACCGATGTCCCGGGTTACCCTCTGCACCTCCTTCAACATGAAAGCCCAGGGAAAAGAAAACAGTCATCATGACTGACGAGCAAGCATTTTTTTCTGCACAGGGGATATAAAATTATAGCAAGTATTTTATTAATTTTTTTGACTCTGTAGTAAAATGATGCTGCTTCTTTGTTTGACTTGTCAAGACCTTTCTTTATTTAGATTTAACTTCATATGACTGAGTACTTTAGAAATAATGGATTTGAAATGGAAGGCAACAGCTCAGAAGAGAGGCATCTATGCAAACAACTATGTTTTTGCCTATTGCCAAGTGGAGGTGGCAAGGTGTCTGCTGAGGTAGGAGCTGCTGCTCACTTATTTTGAAGAAATGTCTTTATTTCTTGATATATTTATAACACTCATATCCACTAATGCATTCTAGGGAGAGGCAGATCTCCCTACTGATGTCAAGGGAATCACCTGAAAACAGGCCAATAACAATTTTTGGACTTTAAAGCAAACTCTGTGGCTGTGCAGGAAGGAGATTTAGCATTATAAGCACAAATAAGAAACAAGTCATTTACACAGAAGAAAGTGAGTACATCTTGTCAAAAATTATTAATGTAGTTGCTGTTCTTATACTTCATAGCCGAAAAATGATCCTGCAGCAAGATTTTCATCTGAATTTTTAGGATATTTGCTTGATTAAGTGCTGCAAGATGTGCCTTTTGTGCCAAAACTTCATTTTGGTCTACTGGCATTGTGGACCTTTGTCATTCAATCAGAAATACCTCATGGATTAAAATAAAAATCAACACTCAGCTACCTCTACTACATCTTACTCTTTTCTTTCAATAGTTTTAAATATTGACCCAAAATATGGTGCCATGTTGACATTTCATAGTTTTGCAAAGCAGCAAAATTAAAGCAAGTGGTGACCTTTTCTTTCCACCTGCAATAATCGAGTATGGCTCTAGTGGCCTCTTAATCCCCCTCCATGCCCTCCTTGCAGGCTTTGTACTACAAGGGGGTATTTGTGGCTAAAAAGAGAGCAAGAGATTGTGGTGAGGAACAAAGAATGTGCTGAGGTGCTCTTGGGTGAATAAAAAGAACAATTGAATGGATTTTGTTTAAACACAGATGTTTATCTCTGAGCAGAAGAAAGTATGAGCTTATCCAGCTTTCAATTTATGAGATAGTTTGGGTTTGCTTAATCATCACTGCGGGTCCCTAAACTTCAACTACAATTAATTTTCAGTTTGGAGGAAATACTCTCATTTGCTCATCAGTTACTCAGGAAATGAAGGTAACCCCAACATTCACATACAGAGAGGAGCTTCCACCACAAACCTCCCAGTTACTGTAAGCAGGTCCTTTAATAGCCAACTTCTGCAAAAACATAAAGTACTCAAGAAGTGCATCAGACCAAGCATAAATACACCTCTATGCTTATAATGCAGAAAAGAAGTCGACAGTTTGAAAGGTGCTTCCAAAAGCCCTTCTAATTCATGTACGTACGCATCACCAATGAAAATGGCCATGGACCCCTCTGACATGCCATCTCCTACAGACAGGTCTGTTCTCTGCCATGTCAGACCCTGCCTGTGACAGGAGTGAAACTGGGTCTGACTAGAGAGCTACAATTCACTTACGAGGTTCCTATTTCACTTGCAATTCTTTAATAGTTTCAAGTTTCTAGACATATGGTTTCAACAGTGTGCAACTTCCCTGCATGAGCTACGGCTTCCACTTCAAATTGCCACATTTGAGTAAGTGGACAGAACGAGTAATTTGAATTCATAGACCTTGGAACAGTTCATTCTGTTGGAGCAACAGAGAAGGGGATTGAAGTACACCCAGCAGAGAGACCAAAAGCGTCAGCAAGTGTGAGGCAGTGCCACCAAAGCATTGTCAGGGTGCCCTGCCAAGCCATTGTAGGTGTAGTCAGTATAGAAACCCGTCTGAAATTTTCCAGAAAACACTTTCCACACGGCCGACATCTTCTACAGGTCAAAACCAAAAAAACGTTCATTATCTCACTTCTCTGTTCCAAGCAGACAGGAACGGAACACATGCTAACACATCAGCATTTCACAGGAGAGAGAAATTTTCATTTATGGCCACCTCTGCATTTTTCTTCTTTAGATAAAGGATTTCTTCCCTCTGCACCAGAATCTGTCAGCACATGCCAAACAATAATGATGTATTTAAGTGTAGTCACTCAGCACTATGCACCCAAGCACCTACAGCTGAGAAAGCTGTTCATTTAGTAAGCCAGATTTGGAGCCTCATTCTGCTTACCCTGAAGAAATGCTCCATCATCATTCCACTGCTTATGCTCTTGTTCTGGCATCCACAGAAGGCCTGGTGACTTAGAAGTGCCCACTCTTGGGCAAAAGAAAATGGAAGACACTACAAAATATAAGTTCAAGAAAAGAAGCCTCTCCAAGGGAGGGAGCCCAACTCATCCCCAACATCAGTTGTAATGCAGGTTTACTAGCCTGAACTCCTTCATTCTGATTGAGAAATAGGTCCTTCATTTCACTACTTCCTTTACTCTTAAGTTTCTCTTTGCTCTCTCCATGTCACTATAATGAAATAATAGTCAGTCCAGTCCCAAGCAACCATTCTGAGTATGTATTTCAACATTGTTGTGGTTAATTAGCTTGTCAGATAGCAATCCAGAAGCAGTGGATATATAGGTCCCTCAGGCATGTTGCATATTTTATCTTTGCCATATCACTAATTGTAACCATGGTTGTGATTAGAATGTTGAGATTCATGATTTTACAAGTCACTCTTTCCTTGCCTATTCCAACTTCCATTTCAGCCTCCTCTCTCTGTCTCCAACAGCACAGAGACATCAGTGACAGGGAATGCCTGCCAATGCAGCAGGAGTGAGCCAGTGCTGATCCCTCTTCCTGTAACGTGTCCTGGCTGAGCATGTCCAGGCTAAAACATCATTTAAACCAGATTTGCACATCCCCGAAAGTAGTATTACTTTGTATCACTAATTACTAGATGAACAGCACTCCTCACAAGCTTCTTGAATAGACAACCGTTAGATTAAATGGAGGAACTGGGAGCAGGTTTTAGACTAGCTTTTCCGTATACCGGAGGACACTTCTTATGTTTAGTTGCACTAAAAGTACCTAATCCCTCAAAATTCTTATCCTTTCAGAGATCTGTTAGAGTTCTTGAAATGAGGGAATTCAAACCAACACACCTGGGATAATTAAAAAAAAAAAAAAGTGAGAGAGAGGGAGACAAAAAAAGCATACAAGGCCATCAAAAAAGAATTGTGCAGGACTCAAACACCCGATCCCAGACTCTCCTTGCCTGATTGCCTCCTAGCACTGGAGAAAACACAATTTGACAGATACCTAGTTTTTCCGTTTCCCCATCCAGGTGCCCTGAGCTGCACCACTTTATACATCCAGAACTGCCTCAGCTGAGGGTAAGCAGAGATGCTCAGCATCCCGCTCTGCTTCAACCTGCTCCACACCCAGAAGCAGAGCTTTAGTTCAGCCTGGTGGCAGGAAACACAGCCGTGGGGCAGTGAGTTTCCGAGTCTCAGAGATGCAGACAGATGCCATGGCAGCTCCTGTCCTCCTGTAGAACAGAGGACGAGGTGGAGTTCTCTCAATTACCTAATCTGATGCTTGACTGCTTCTGCCTGTGGTCAAGAAAGCTGTGATTCTGAGCAGGATGCCTTTGTCACTGGGTGACATCTTCATCCTCCGTGAGGCAACACTCCTCATCTCACCAGCTGAAGCCATGGCACTGTTCAGGGAAGCACTCACCATGCTCAGGGCTCTCCAGGGTGAGCAGGAGTTCTGGTTACTCTCCCTGCTGCCAGAAATGCTGGCATACATTACTGTTCAAGTGCCAAACACAACTCATCTTGGGGGCAGGAACCACAGCTCACAACTCCCCTCTTCCTCATGAGTGCCCTAAGCTGTAGCCCACAGCCCTGCAGCCATTTGTTTCTTTGTATTCATGCTTTCTCTCCATTAAATTAATTTTAGTTTGCCAGAACACATTCAAAAGGAGAGAAGGGTGTTCTTCTGGGATAAGTAGTTGCCTTGGAAATAGGACACGTGGATTTGAATTCTCTCAAGTTGAGAAGAGAACCAAATGTAAAGGTCCTGCTTTATTTGCAAGGGCAGTAACCACCCACTGCCATGGGAAAGGTGCATATCTGAGACATACAGCAAGCTGTAGCCCACTCCTTGAAGAAATGGACCATGGAAGTGTCCTCAGGACAGGGACAGGACCAGGCTCCTGCAGGAGAGCTCTTCCCTGAAGCTTGAAGCCTGTAGTGGGACATTTTACTCAGGTAATCATCCAGGCAACCTCTTGCTGAGCATATAGACTTTGCATGATTCTTTCCTCATGCTTTCTGACAGCTAATCTAATATGACAGGAAGAAAAGAAAAGAACCAATGACTTTGCCTAAAAATTGGTATGGTAATAATGATGCTTTCTGGATTGAGCCGGTAGTTCAAGTAAGATGGTTTTATACCTGATTTAGGTGTTTTTTGTTTTTTGGTTTTTTTTCTGAAGTTTTTTCCCCCATAGCTTCTTTTCAAGCAATGTTAGCATTAGGTCTGGGTTACTTGCAGCTAGTCAAACTGCAAAAACATCGTCTCAGGGCATGATCTTTCTGAAAAAATGCCGAGAGATTCATGAGCTGGACACAGACCACTTGCTGAGTGTTTTAGGCTACTGTGAAGGTGTCAAATGAAGACCACTTCAGGCATCCATAGCAAAGGCCCAGGGGCCAGAGAGACTGTGACCCTTCCCAACCTTTAAGCCATACTGTCTCGTGTGCTGAAGATCAAAGGCAACAGAAATAACAATTATCATGTTACATCATGCTGTTCTGATAAACAAATGCACGTATTTTCACTTCAGCTTTTCCTGTGCTTTAAGAAAAGTGCAGTTTTAAAACCAAACCCCAAAAGACTATGAAATTAAACTGTATATGTCCAAAAGCCAAGACTGCCATGTTTTGCTACTTTAAGTTAGTTTACACTAAGAGGATTTTTCAGAGTCCAGCATACCACTGCTCTCCTGTAATAATATTTCACAGTGTAGTAAAAGATGCTGTCTTATTTTTCTTCTTGGCCCAGAGTGAGTAATTCAGCACTGCATGTTTCATAGTCTGAGTCATAAATGTTGAAATTGATTACACAGAGGCATTGGAGCAATCTCTCATTTTGCTTGCTTAAAGAACCACTGAAATTCATTGAGACATTTACAATTCCCATGAAACTCAGGCTTCTAACTTCAGGCTTTTTATTTCCCCCCACCACTGTCAGGACAGCAACTCCAGGAGCACAGTACATGTTCAGAAATCACAAGAACATTTAAAACCCCCAAAATTCTGAGAAGGGAATATATGAGGAGCATTGCTTAATCTGGCTTGCGTCTAGCAGTGAACAGGTATTACCAGTACAGAGGTATATCCTAATTCTCAGTACTGTGTAATCTCAGGGGCAGTCCCTGTTCTTCTGCCTACAAAGCATTTTACTATTTAACAAAGTTTCTGTTTACTGAAATTACCTTTTAACTCTCTAACACCCCTTTTGATAGCAGAAGAATTCAACTGGATTCTCCCAACCCCTTCTGCCCCAGGACAAACAAACCCACCCTCCTTCACCTCTCTTCTCTGTCATATGCTCAGCCTCCTCCTCAGACCCCCATTTTAATGGCTTACCAATGACTTAATATATTTTTCAATAACAGGACTTGGTTAAGAAGAAATATATATTAATAATCTTCCTACAAGGAATAAGCCCAAATACACTAGAATGCAGAATGAAAGACATTAAAGCCTTGGTTTTTTCAAAAGAGATGGGATTTTGCTTCTTGCCTATGGAACCAGTTGTGGTCCACTCTACAAGAGTCATTTGTGCCCCTGTTGAAGACCAGACAGAGCTGGAGTAAATCTACTACAGAAAATGCAGCGAACCCAGCATTGTTTGATGTTGTACTTCAAACAGGCATAACTGACCCGATCCTTTACACCAAACCCAACACAATGCAGATCAGCGTTTGCAATTTTGGTATGGAGATCAGAACCGACACTTGTTGGACTTCCCTGAGACACTCCCAGAGGAAGAACTCCCTAACATAGAACTAGAGTCTAACGGAAAGGGTGCAGCTCAAGGTAACGTGGCTGGCATGAAAAGGGCACTAGCAACACCACTTGCAATTCTGAATATGCTGCCTCTGGAAAAAAAGTCAGTGGAAGGCTAGGACACGTTGCCCCACTCAAACAATTGAGTTACATTACATTCAGCAGTGCAGATCTTCATGTGCCTGTAAGTACTATGAAAACATTTATTGCAATGCTTAATTATTTTCTCTTCTGCAAGCTGATGGAGGCTCTGGGGCAGATCAAGGGAGCTGATGGAACAACCTCAGCAGCCCATTCATTAGACCTCCTGTATGACCTGGACTGGGCAGGATTTTCTGCACAGAATGTTCCTCTTCCGCAACCTCACAGGGCAAATTAGAGTACATCCAATTAAGATACAGAGAAAACTTCAGTTAGAAGGAAATAACCTAATTCTTATTTCTCTGGGACATGAGAGTGATACATCAATCTTTATTAAAGCAAAGAGAACAAGGATAAAACCACTCCACAATCCAGGGCCAGGAAACAACCCCTGCTGTAAACAGAGGGTTTAAATACTATTCTTAGAAGGATTATCCTTTAAAGAGTTGCCAAAATGTTCATTGGCCAGAGCTAGTGCCTTCTGACTTGTAGGAAAATGTATTTTTTAAAATGTTTTGTCTTTGTGATAACCTTAGGAAGGGCCACAACACACCTCATTACAGTCTTATTGCTCGTTCTGTGCTTGTTTCACACCTTGCAGTCCTCCCTTTGTTGGCTGTATTTACAGCACTGTATTTCAGTACTGCTCTGATCAACTGATTCCCTATAAGAATATTTGGAATCAGAATCATGGAATTGTTTAGGTTGGAAAAGACCTTTAAGATCATCAAATCCAGTAGTTACCCAAACACTACCAAGTCCACCACTAAACCATGTCCCCAAGTGCCACATCTACACCTCTTAAATAGCTGCAGAGATAGTGATTCAAACGCTTCCTTGGTCAGCCTGTTCCAATGCTTGACAACGCTTTCCATGGGGAAATGTTTCCTAATATCCAATCTGAACATCCTCTGGTGTAACTTCAATCCTATCACTAGTTGCCTGGGAGAAGAGGCTGATCCCCACCTTGCCATAATCTTTCAAGCAGTTGTAGAGAGCAGTAAGGTCTCCCCTGAGCCTCCTTTTCTCCAGGCTAAACACACACAGCTCTCTCAGCTGCCCCAGACCCTTCACCAGCTTTGCTGCACTTCTTTGGACACACTCCAGCATCTCAAAGTCTTTCTAGCAGTGAGGGGCCCAAAACTGAACACAGGATTTGAGGTGCAGCCTCGCCAGTGCAGAGTACAGGAGACTTCCATCTTTGAAAAATCATACAGCAAAACAACTCCAGAGAGAATTATCAGGTGGGCTAGAAAACACTCATTGTCTCTGATGAGACTTGGGAATTTCACGGAAAGGAGCACAGGCCCGAGGCAGCGCCCATCAAGAGGGAAGGGAAGCGGAGGGCAGGTGCTGCCATCGGGGCACTGCCGAACCACGCAGTCCCTGGCGGTGCTGCGTATCTGCTTTGCAAAGCCCCAGACACTCACAGGGCTTGCTTTGCTTGCTGCCTGCTTTATTACCCGTGTTAGAGAAGTGGTGGGGAGGGATTTGCAGCGAGAACGTGTACCACTGTTGTAAAACCTTTTATACCTTCCAGCCCAAGGCCTCCAAGCATTTCCCAGCTGCTGGTGTCCCCTCGGGGGCTGCCGAGGTGTGTCAGCCTGAGCACAGCGGCTCCCACAGCGCTCCCGGAGCGGCCGCTCGCCCCCAGAGCGGCCGCTCGCCCCCAGCCTTTCCCCGCACTCGCCTCTCTGCGGCTGAGCTGGTTTGGTCTCAGCTCTGGCAGGGAGCATTTCAGTTGCATCAGTGCAGAGTTATTCGGTTCCACGAGCAGCCTCCCAGGCTAATGCACGAGTTTTAAAAGCTTACTTAGTAAATAGCAGATTTCATATTGTTTCATCTACCACTTCCCACCCCAGTCTCAAGACTAAGGACAAAAGCAATAATTTAACTTCGCTTCAATTTGCTGCTGGTCTCTTTCCCCTTCCCCAAGATTTCCAAATAACAAGCATTACCATTTCTCTAGCAGGCACTCCAAGCCCACAGCTTGATACAAAAGCCAAGCGAGGCCACCGTATCTCTTCAGGAACATAAGAGGAAATGAGACCCAAGACACCCACGATCTGGTAGAAAGTAGAAACTATTTCTCTGCTCCTGGGTTTAAAGAGTCAGCTGCCAGGACAAGAGACTGTGGAAAATGTTCTCTTACAAAGACTCACAGTATATGAGAGAGGCCAGCAGTGACAAACCTGCTAAAGAGACAGTAACTGTAGCTAATTAGATGGGCTGCTGCCTGGCTCTCAGAAGCCTAAGGATTTGCCCATGAGGTAATTTAAGTTTTTAGGGCCTTGCCACCCTAGTGTAGTATGCTGAAGTAGTTCATACAACAAAAAAAGATGTTTCTTTCCCCTTTCTTTTATTGTTAGTACCTTAAATACATCACTGTGTCCTCTTTTAGGTTTTTTTTTTTTAGAAAAAGCAGGTGAAGGTAGGTAAAGGATAGAGCTGCAACACCTTGCACACCCAGCATTAATGTGAACTTAAACATATTTTGCAGGTGGGCAATTATTGCTGTGCAAATTTTTTGATTAAAAAAAGTTTCAGCATTTGGAATGGCCACTTCTAACATTTTCCTAATGTATTTTTTTAGGTAAAAATTTTAAAAAAAATCCTATTAGGGTCATTTTATCTTGTCATCTCCAAGTCAGCATCTATCTTCCTTTCTTAGCACATTTCTGTTCTTTCCCTGCTGGAGATAAGCTGGGGATTTGCATGCTATTTTCTCACTGACTCATTTTCCAAATATGGCCATTCAACAAATATTATTTCTGCAGGCAGCCATCCCTTTCAAAGCCTTCATAAAGGAAATTACTCAATCAATAAAGTTAATTTTCCCTCCTCCCTGAAGCAGCCACCCACCTCAGCAGATGTTAAGAAACAGACTAAAACAAAACTGGAAACCTACTCAGATCCAAACATCTCCTGCCAATGTCCTCCTGCAGCTAAGGTTGAAATTAATAGTTTATCTATGCTAGGAAGCAATGCAAAGAGCAAGACCGTGTTCTGCTTCTTTAATTAGCTGACTGAAAGATTAATAAAGAGCAGTGATGAGCTCTGGTCCCTTCTCACTGTGTTTAGACTCAACCCACCTCTAGGATAAATACTGTTTTCATGTTGAAATGGATTTAAAGTCGACATTAAGTTCTACTAATGATAAAGCCCAATGATGTGCATAGCAGAAATTACCACCATTGTAAAACTGTCCCAGTGGGACAGAAGGAACCAGTCCCACTGCCTAGTTTCATCCCAGGAGGAGGTCTGCACTGGAAATGAAGAAGAGACTCACCTGGAGAGCCCGAGGAAACCTTGCAGCATGTGGATACTCCTGCTGAGACGCTCAAAACCACTTCAGTAGAGTCTGTTTTTGCAAACCTGTGGGAAGTAATAAACAACAGCATTGATCACAGGAAGAAAATACACAACAGCACCTGAATTACTTCTCTTCTGTTTTGAATAGAAAAAATTTAGTTCAGTATTGTATATACTAAAAAGGGGACCTTGGGATCTACTCTACTCTGCTTTACATGAACCTGATGTTCATGGAGATGGTCCAGGCTTAAACTGAGAAAGTTCAGAATTAGGTTCTCCTACACAAGAGTCTTACCATGTCCAAATTCTTGCCACATATAATCTCCCTGATTTGAACATGTTGGCAAAGGCAGCACAGAAGTTGGCCCCCGTTTAAATTTCTGTGTGAATTACACTTGCGTAGAAGGGGCACAGATTTGGTAAGTACATTAGCTAGTCTTAGATAAAGTTTAGAAGAAAACAGAAAAAGGAAGGTTTCAATTTAATCTTTAAGAAAAAGCAAAAAAATACAGGTGTTCTCAGGAATAATATCAAGACAACTTATTAACAGCTGAAGCAGGTCTCCACAAAGGCAGGAGGCTCAGGGAAGAAAAAAGAGCACCCAATTAAGGAGAAGAGGCTAGGATTTCATGAGTGAAACATGCATCAGAAATTACTCAGAAATGCAATATCGGTGTAGAACATTTCTCCTTACAGTATGTAAATCATAACTTATGAAAGGTGTGAAGGAACTGGGATCATCAAGTGTAAGTCTATGGTATGAACTAAAACCAAGAGAGAAACTGTGAATAATTATTGGTGAGAGAATGAAAGGAGAAACTGATCTATCTATCTACTATTTAGCAGGATATTAGATTAATATAATGCATTCTTAACTGGGTACTGCCAGTCAGGGCACTTATAGAACAGATCTACTCACAAACCTAAAACAACCCTCCTGTCTCTGCAGCATCAAGGGTCTGACTACCATAGGCCCAGCATGGCACTAGTTATGTTATAGGTGTCACCAGTTAAGAGGCAAAATTAGCCCATCTCCCAGAGTTTATCTCCTGGGAATCTTCTGAGCTGAAAGGCACAGGGGCAGGCAAATCAGCTTGCCCCATGATCCAAGGTAGGGCTGGGTGGGGGATGCCGCAGATGTCCCAGGAACCTTCCTGTGAGTTTGTGCCACCTCATGCAGGTGGGATGGGAATTTTCCAGAGTATGGGCTACTGGGGGAGGATGTCCCATGCTGGGATGTTGTGCTGATAAGGAAGTGGTTGAGTACTAAGAGAGCTTTGCATTCAGACCTTAGCGACTGCACGTACCTTTGACTGCTGGTTTAGCAGCAATTTCCATCCTGCTGACACAAGGGGCTCTGGGAGAGCTGGTTGCAAAGAAATTAACCAGTGTAATTTCAAGCAGAGGTGTTGCTGTTAAAAGGACAAAGACAAGTTAATGATGAACAGATGAAAATCTTCTCTAAGAAGATCTGAGAAGGCAGTACTTGATTTGATAGGAGATCCAACCTGAAAGGATGGAAGCGGGTTAACACAATGCAGCTGGCTTCTTAGATGGGACTTCTGGTGTGGAGGGCAAGCAGAACAGTCACTGCTGCTGGTAAAATCAATGGCAAAAGCTTATGCCTCCACAAGCCTGTGGGCTGCTTCAGCTGAATTGATAACAAAAGACGGTGGGCAAAATCTTTCTGTGATATAAACAGACATCTGTGACACATATCATACGTGATGAACTTAAAATGTGGAGGTCCAGCACATTCATACTAACAGCTCCTGAACAGGAGTAACTCTTCTGCTTATTGCTGGGCAGCAGAGCACCAGGTCAATTTACCTTTGTTTTTCTGCATAACTACCTGGTATAAATGCTATCAGAAGACTCCAGCTCCAGCTGTGTCACATATAGAAAAGAACAAAGATTAAGGATATTGCTAGAAATGTTTACCACATCCTGCCTGGGCATGGACTCACTGTTTTACTGACACCAAGCTCCTAAAGATCAGGGCTGATGACAGACTGCACACAGACACAGTTTCCAGACCTTAAGATAACTCTCTACACCTCCTCCCCAGCAATCATATCTGATCTGCAGCAGCTGTCTCATGCATTTAAGCTCTGTTTTTACCTAACCACTGGAAAGGTGGTTACATTTACAGTTCAAAATCTTGACTTGGACACGCGTGAGCCCAGGGAAAGGCTGCTCTGGACTGATAATTAACAGCAGTAAATTATATGCCAGCTGCTTAGGGCTCAACAGGAAAAAGGCTAGATATTAATGAACACTGAGAACATCTATAAAATCATTAACAAGCTTTTTTTTTTTTTTTTTTGTCCTCTTTTTTTCTTATTTCCTTGGCTTTTACTTTGGTATATTTCAGTTATTTTTAAAGAATCTTTCATAGTTTTTTCTATTTAATAAGACATTTTCCATTCAGAGAACCTTCTTTCTTTTGCTGTAGTCATATTTGTCATATTTGTAGTCTCTCCATGCCACTGAAGTTCCCCCAGTGTAAGGGGGGGAACCTTGCCTTTTGGTCTTCCAGTATTGGGCTTTATCATTACATTTAGAAAAATAAAATGCCAGGGGCTTTTGGAAAATCGTCAAAAGGTAATTTTTCTTTGAATGTAAAGCACAAACTCCACATGCATTCCACCCTTGACAAAAGATCTGGGTGTGGGTGAAAGTTAAACAAGCCTTGATCCATCTGATTCTGAAGAACAACTGAGGAACTTTTCCTCCCATTCCTTGGGATGGACACCTGTGCTGGCTTTGTGTCCCACCCTGGAACCTGGGTCTTGTATACATCCACACTGCTCTGCTGAGCAGCAATCAGCTGTGTGCTGGGTTGCTGCTCCCCATTCTTACTCAGAATTGCTTCAGCATCTGGGTGTTGCTGTCTTGCTCAGGTATTTATGGAAGTCAGAGAAAATCTAACCACCTCCCTTTGTGAGTTTCGTAGAAGCACAAGTGGAGCCTCTTAAAGTGTTGCTTGGAAGGGATCAGTGACATTTTAAGCATTCTTAATGCAGCATTCATTGAGCATCATTCTAAATATTACTGATGCATGAAGAGATAGGGATTCAGTTCAGCTTTGTCTCCTCAAATTAAAAATGTGTATGTGCCTTGTGGTCTGCTGCACTAGAGGTGCTTGTACCTGTAGGCTTTTAGAGATGATTATAATCGACCCTGTGCTGAAGTGGAAGAAAACACATTTTACTTACAGAGTCAATGGAAATAATCATCTGTGAGGACTACATTTGGATGAGTTCTTTGAGCAGCAGGCAACAACCCATGAGCTTTTGCTTTTGGGACATTCTGTCTTTTCTCAGAAGCTGTGAATAGTATGAAGCACTGTCTAGTGCTTACTTTCCCATAGAAACCTTTGATTTGTATCCACAACTGTGCACTCCTTACCACAGTATTTTCCTTACCACTATTCTTATTCCAGTGGTTGCCTGTGGGCAAATAAAAACAGAACAGACGGTACAGCTGCTGCACAACAGGTGGTTTTCCTTCCCCATGCCCTATGCTCCTGAAGAGTTTAGCAACAAGAAACCTGTGAATCCACAAGCTCAGGCACTGGGTTTCACAGCCTCAGTCTCAAGCTGATGGCTACACCAACAAGTCTCCTGTTTTCTGCCAGAACTTCTGCCTGCAGTCCTGTAGAAAGGCTCTAGGATGCTCTTCTACTGTTTTCCAAGGTCAGGCTCTTTGCTAACTCTTAATGTCAGGCTGCAAACAGCAGCTGAAACTAAGTCTACGCTTCCTAGTAGCAAAATGTGAGGACATTTAGAAAATACAGTTTATCTGCCGGCTATGTCCTTTAACCTGGCAGCAGCTAAGAGTATGAGTAGTATTAAAAATGTTTATTGGTGAAAGGTCTCATACAGTATTTTCTATATAACCCACGGACAGACACCTTGTCTACAGTGAAGTGTGGCGTACAGGCAGTCTGGCTGGCAGTGACCTGAGCTGTACAAGCGTTCAAAGCCCACAGCCACTGCCTCTCTGCTGCCAGTTTCCTTGCACAGAACTGCAAATAGCTCAAACAGTGCTGCACCAATGCAGCTGTGGAGCTTGTGCCCAGCTGGTTGGCTCGCTACTGCTCCATGGCTGCCTGGCACACCCTCGTGTTGGTGTGCTGAGCAATTTCCTCCTCATGGTGTTCTCTATGATGTTACATCTCTGGAAATTCTTGTCCTCACCTGCTGTTGAGCAATTGAGAGACATAAGAACTACCAGAGCTGAAGACTGAATTTCTTAAAATTTGGTTTTAGCCAGTCTCCTCTTGTGACTAGCAGTAGATGACATCAGGATAAGGAAAATTTGTACAGCCGTCTTCCTCAGAAAGACAAGTAGGCTCTCCTATCACATCCATCCCCTTCTCAAAATCTAGAATATATTACAAGGAACTCAGAATAATTTATCTTCTTGTCAGCTTCTTTAAGCAGTGATTATTGTAGTTTCCCCATGCTGGGAACTGAGACTATATTAAGGCTCATAGGGATAAAGCATTTTACTCTGATTTTTCTTCTACCCAAGAATTTGCTTGCCATAGAATAGTCTTGCCATAGAATAGGAGCTGCAGGCAGAAATCAGTGTTTTGAGGCTGAATGCAGATGGTAGGCAGCTCACTGTGCAGTCACTGAAAAGGTTTACTGGCACTTTGCTCCAAAGTCAAGGAACAGACCTGAATAGATCTACGTGTGAATTCTGATTTCACAACACTGTTACCTTGAACACTTCTCTTGCACTTGAATTACTTTCTTGGGTTGAGTTGCTCTATTCTACTTTTACCTATGGCCACGTTGCCATGGCAAAGTCACTCCTGCATGTGTATGTTTTAAATACATAACCTACAAAGCACTTTGGGTTCCTTTGAAATGGTAGGCACCTATTTTCCAAGTGATTTTCATGTTTTAAATACAACCTGTAAAACAAATGGAGAGCATGCTACCAGCAGGCCAGTTTGTATTTCCACAACACTAAAAACCTATGTACACGTCTTGCATGTTACACGTGTGAGTATTCTTTCAGCATGTCTTTAGAGGATCAGGCATCTACATAACACGTGTTTGGTTTCATGCTGTTATTATGATGTGACACAACACCTTGTTTTTATAGCAAGTACAGAAAATTAAACTATAGCAGCCCTGGGTTGAAAACAACAGTGCAGATTTTTCCTTTGTAGTATCACTTCTCTAAATAAGCTATATTAGTGTAATTTATGTATTTATTATTATATTAACAAAAATTTTCATTAGCAAACATTTTTAATTTCATATGTCTCTGAATAAATTTTTTAAAAAAGTCAAATTACATGGGTAATGCTCTGAACATGCACATTCATCCATGCAAAGTATTAGCCAGAGCTAATAATAAAGCTAAAGTGCTTTAATAGCATTTTTTCTAAATAAAGATTAAAAAACAAGTTGCACATTGCTTACCTCAAGCACAGTAGTAATTTTTTTTTGCTTATTTACAAGGTACTCTGGAAGCACCTTTTCAGCCTGAGAAGAAAGATTCTGGCAATAAGCAGAACATGGAAAGAGGGGTAGGCTGACTGCTGCAAGCTACAGAACTATACAGCAGTACAGATCCATGCCTTTTTTTCCCTCTCGTTCCAGGTATTTTGATTACCAGAGAATAACAATCTGAGCGGAACACTTGGAGAAAGAGAAAGATGTTTAGAACTCCTGATGTTGGGTGTAGCATAAGGACCTGAAGAGCACACAGAGCACTCTCTCTACATCTGCATCACTTCTAGCAGGTTGTAGGGAAGAGCACGGGAGTAAAATACATTTTAGAAACTAGCCAAGACAAAATCACACTACTTTGAGAAGGACATGGACAGAGAAATTAAAGAAGGAATACTGGCTAGTAACGAGTTCTGCTGGTTCTGGAGATGTACTAGGACACTAAAATCTGTAGAGGCTGCCTGTAGGCAGCAGGACTAGAAGTCTTCAGGGGCACGGGACGCATACAGGTGCAAAAGGATGACATTAAATCCAAGGCATTTAAAGTGTCTCCAAAACTGGTATTAAGTAGAGCTTTTCTTAAGTTCCTTTTCATAGTTGTTTTCCATATCTAGAAGTGCACTTACTGTCATTATTTGTGTACTACAGGAAAGGGCAGAACATTACCTATAAATAGTTTAGAAAAGATAGGGTGTTTTTGCATATAAGAATGTTTTCTTTTCCTGTGTGAGTTTAATGGGATAGATGCCAATGCTTTAATGAATTATGAATGCAGCAGTCTTCTTTCCAAATGAAGATGTTGGAAATGTGCCACTGGAACGAGGTGCTCATATTACATACTGCCAGCAAATTTCTGTCGCTTTAATGAAACCTAAATTACTAAAGCACTTTTCTTCTGAAAAACATTACTCTTGCCTATAATGACGTTGCATTGCATATTCTCCTCTAGAATAAAAGAGGAAAAAATAATTAGGGTAGAAAGCAATGTGAATCACAGTTCCAACAGGGAAATTCATGTGCTACACCCCTGATGTAAACAGCTGTTTGCATACCACCTACCTTCCTCCTTCTATAAAACATAATCCAGCTTTATGACTTATCAGGCATTTGTTACTATTCTTATGCATGGGGTTTTTTCCCCCCCACAATGATTCTCTTTTTAGCTACCTGAAACAAAGCAAATTTTTAGAATAATTTAATCACTGCATTTTAAATGGAAATCTTGCTGAGGAAAAGTTCCCTATTTAGGAGCAAAATTTTGCACTTATATACAATTCAATTTCTGTTTTACAAAGAATGTAATGACATTATGTAGAAGCATTATGTAAAGTTTGGGTTTTTTTTCACTGAGTGACCTTAAGTCTCAAGAACACTTTTAGAAGAAGGGAAAGTCTTAGTTTATGACCTTTGGCAAATGTGGAGGTCAAATATCCCATGTGAAGAAGGTTCAAAGAAAGCCATTGAGGCTGCACTGCTTCATCTGCACAGGTTACAGGGCAGCCAGTGGTGCCACAGCTGCTCTTAGCCTGTTAACAACCAATTGCAACGTAACTCACAAACCCTGTTTAATCATATTTATGTATTGTATTGCAAAGTGCTACATATACCTTCACATTTTGTGCTCACAAGCAATTGTTTGGTTTTTTTTCTGCTAACATGTGGAAGGATTTTACAAGAGGATACAAAATGTTCTTTGTCTCAGATAATTTTAGTTCAATCAGCAATCCTTTCTATTATTTCCAAATCTGAGCCATGTCTCGGAGCTCATGTGGTGGTATTGCAGGTTTTGTAGGAGCATCTCAGAAAAAAGGTACAAGTTCTCTTGAATGACAGGGCTCCCTCCATTGTTTTTCTTTGCAGTAACTCAGGATATAGTGTGAATAATGTTACTTCATACCAAGGGCTCACTCGTAAGGATATCCTCTAGCTTCCAATTTGCATGCACGTTTTATTTTACACTAACTTAGAGTTAAAACAACTCAACAACATAATAAAGGGAAGCGCACGGAATAATAAATACTACTGAAACCATATTAACTCAGAGAAACATCAAAAAGGGAGAGAACAAAAAGCAGTGAAATTAGGTTAAAAAAAAAGTTGCAGAAGCTCTATGGGCATTGTTTTTTTTCTTAAAAAAAAAAGCCTCAAGCACACAGTCACACTGTAACCCACCTGGTTATATTTTACAAATTTTTTACAAAATTTTACAAAAGTCCAGACAACTTTAATGTTAGGCAGAACTCTGCACCCATGAAAATTAATAGTAGCACTCTATGACATCACCTAGAACAAAATCAGGCCATGTGAGTACCTTCTGTTTTTTCTATAATGCATAATATTACTGCATTCTGTTTTCTACTTGCACTTCAGTGAGTTGACAGTATGCTTGCATGATTAAGATATAAAGCTAGCAAATGTTTTAATTCAAATATTATTACAAACTAGAGAGAAGTCAGATAAAACCAGAGATTTTTTTATTGCACAAAATAAATTATATAGAAACAATGCAACAAAACAACTCGTATTGTAGGCTGCACAACAGATGTTACAACATGAATATATTTATTGCTTTGAGAAAGGAGCAATTCAGTGCTAGTAAGCAGATTAGTTATACTTCTTGCTCATCTAGATTTTTCATAAAATTAATCCAACTGGGCTAGAGGCATCTTGCAGCATACAGGTCAGGCCAAATTGTCATTTGTTATCAACCATTATAAAGGTGCTGTAAACCTTCTTGACATTAGCATGAAACACACAATTTAACATCACCAGTACTGAGCCATACAGGTAGTTCACTACTAGAAATATCATTACATACCTGATGCATTTATACACAAGATTCTAGAGGCCCATTTGCACGGTTTGCATGAGCTGTTGTTTCAAAATAAATCTCGCTTACAAATGCTGATGCAGATTTGAACAGGCTTCACTCTACATCAAGAGGCACAACCATGGGGTTTTGCCAAAAAACCCCCAAGTACCAGCACTTCCCGTCCCTAAATGGAAAATTGATCATCAGTGCTGACTCAGTTATAAGTGTCATTTTTTTCTAGGGCCACACTCAGATTCTAGATTAAAAAATTCCTCACATTCCTTTGGTTGAACTGGGTGAAATTTGTAGTGCTTTTTAAAGTACTTCAAAACACAACATATTTGGTTCTTCAAAAGATACAAGCCTGCAGTATTGCACTCAGATCAAATGGATTTTAAACTGCTATTCTGTGGACCCTGAGATGTTGACCCTAATGAATTACTACAGAAATTAGCTCTTATCAAAAATTATAAAAATGGACAATGTTCATGTAATAAAACACATCAAATCCTGATCAACTGCAGATCTTTGCGAAGCATGAACATAAATGAGAGAATGCCATTTCAAGTGTTCATAATCTGAGTCAAATTCTCCCCCAATTTGTCAAGGACACAAGTATTTACTCAGTTGAGTTCCTACCAATGAATTCTACTGCTAGTGTACACACTCATTATTGCAAAACTTACTTATGAGAAGGTTAATATAATAAGAGTAAATTTAAACAATATTAGTCACCTATGAAAGGAAATTAAGTGAGGAAGTGTGAAGTCTGGCTCATTTCAAGTATCAGCTACAAGGATAATTATAGAAAGTCACTCCACTGAGGTCAAGCTGTAGAACTTAACTGAGCATCAGACCCATGGAGTAGATCCCTGTAGAATCCCACTGAAAGAAGTAAAGAGATTTTGGATTGTACACTAATAACTACAAACAAAGATGGTTGCCACTCTTTACTGTTATTTAATAAAATTCTTTACTGTATTTTTTCTTCCCTGAAACCGTGTTAATGCATTATGATGAATCAAAATACGGTTGAAAGTGAGGTTTCAAATAGCTGCAAAATATTACAAGAAGCGAATTATTATGAATTTAAAAAATAGTATTTGTACAAATTCTCGGAATCTTTAGTGATGCACTCATGTTCCACGCAGGTACCCAGCAGTAGTTTCCTCTGAAGGAAGGTAAATATTAAACTTGACTAATCTTGCATACTTTTTCATCCAGGGGACTGTTCATTAAATACTGTACGTAAAATTCTGTTGTCTTATAAAAATGTTAGTAAGCATAGTAAGAGTCAACTAAACCAGATATACCCTGAAATGTCCATTGAAACACATGCATCACAAAATATGGTTAGCATTTTTTATACTTATTATGAAGTAGAAAAGTTCTAAGGCAGGATGAAGCTAATATCAAAGATGAAAAACAGCACCACAAGCCTGTGTTTTGCAATTGCTTTCTGATCGGACACAAAATATATTATCATAGTCAGATACAATTGATTAAGGTGAGAAATGCATTTAGCCCAGCTGTACTAACTATACAGCTTCACACAGAATAAACATTCCATAAATCAACAGAAAATGCATTTGAGCACAAAAAATAAAAATATGTAAGTGATTCTCTAAGCAGCATTTTGTTTTCTTTTTTTTTTCCAAAACATTAACATAGATAGATATTGGACTGATTAAATATCTACAAGTGCTTTTCCTTTACAAAAATACATATATTCTTAATAGTAGGATAGACTGTCATTAACAATGACCTGTGTTTTTTTCACTTCAATTTGAATGATTTATAAGCTAAATTTTACAACCACAAAAAGGTTTATTTGTAATAGGATGTTATCACTTTTGACAAAAAGCTTAAAACATTTTATATTTTAAAACAAATTAGCAACTTAAGATCACAATATGTTCTATGAGCTCCTAAGTACTGTGAGGGCTGCTTTATTAAAAACTGGTAACTACTGATCAAATGCAAGGAAGCATTAGAACATTATTACTGCTCACCATAGGCTCCTTTCTTTTAACTTGGATCACAGCTTATATAAGGACACTTAGGCCCCCACACCCAAAAAATCCTTTGAGAGTAACTCTATATCATCTATTCAGTAGCCTGGAACACCCAACAATTCAGGCTTTGCATTAATTTAAAAAAAATGCAAAATACTTTCCTTTCAATAGTTAAGTCTGCAATAAGGGAAAAAATGATGCATTGCTTCATGTTTATGCTAAGAAGCTTCTATTTGAGGAAAAAACCCCAGGATCAGTGAGTATGTAGAATGAAACCTTTCAGCCAGCTAAATAATTAAATTGACCTCTTACTTTCCAGTTTAGTTAATCACTATCCTGGAAAAGAAAATCAAGATAATTTGGATTTTTTTATTCTCTGTTTTATACTGCACAAGTAAAGTAATCACTTCTTACTAATCAATGGTCTCATGTCAAGGACAGCAATGCCATTTGCTAAAAAAATAGCTATAAAAATCTGTAAAACATACTTAATATCTTCTCATTATCCTCCAAATCTGTCCTTTCCACCCTCCAAAATATCACTGAACTATGACTAGAAACCCCGAAAGTAGCTTGGTGACTATTTTGTGCTTTGGAAGGTTTACAGGATTGACAGCACACTGAGTTTTTTGTTGGTTCACAGGCCAGGTATAGCAGACACATCAGTAAATGCAAGCCTTTGTGCTTTTCTTCAGGAACATGAGCTAGGACTCGGAGCTACTCTATGTCTGTTAACTCAACTTTAATGCTATTCCTGTTGTTTCTTTCCTTTTCTAATTTGTTTTGGAAACTGCTAGGTGTGCCTAACCCTTTAGCTTGGTGACACAGACAACTACCACTGATTCAGTTCTGCTTGACTGACTCCAGGTGTACCTCTTGACCACTCAGGCACTCCAGAAAAGTGTCAATGTCATATTCCAAGTCCATTTTTGGGTGGCGTTACCTTTGGTATTAAATAGGTCCCTTAAAACTATTAGGCAATCAGATTATTCATAAAAATAGTTTATTTAAAAAAAACCCCTAGTTTTTATGAACAAACTAAATATCTGACAACAAAGACTAATTTTAAATCAGTTAGTATGTGATATTTTCAGTAAAAATGGAGCACGTTTCATTTTACCACATCAAAATTCAGGAGACAACAGGAACAATATCTACTATACTCAATATAATACAAAACTGAATTTTAAGAGTAGAATACCATTATAAAATATGTGCCTTGCACTTTGACAATAAACATCTTCATTACAACTTCATGTGTAATAAAACCCTCATTATGTTAACTAGCAGCAAAACCATTTTACTGTGCAGCCATTTTGTATATTGTATAGTAACCTTCTCTCAGCTCTTTGCTTTACTCTCACTGTCATGAGGAAAAAGGAAAATGCACAGTAGCTACTTCTGTTTCCCTCATCCTGTCAACTGTCAACCATGTTAGAAGCATTTCCTAAAAATACACGTAAAAGTTACTTCAAAGAAAAGTACCTAATAGTTCGGAAAAACAAGCAAAGTCAAACCAATGCCTATCTTTGGTTAAAATTAATGTAACAGCAAAAACTACCACTTATAGACATCTTTCATTCCAGAATATCTCCTCCATCCTGAGCTTGGTCTCCTTCTGCAAATACAAAAGATAGCCTGGACATTTCTACACATGTACGGAGCTCCTCTGCTTCACTGCCACGCTCCAGAACCATAGAGACCTAAATTGCTTACTAGAGAATGAAGCAACATCCTTACTCAGCTGTAGTGGAAGGCTACCTGAATACAAAAGATTTATGGCACATACCTTGGATGGAAGAATCTGTCAGGAATTCATTAATTAATTAATTTCCTGTTCTGGAATCTAAGGTTTTAATCTGACCTACAGACAGTGTAGATAGTAGGTAGAAAAGAAAATCAACAGGTAGATCTGCTTATGAAGAAAAATATTTAAACATTACAAAATCATCTTTTGAAGGACATTCCTACAATGGATGTTTCTGCTGAGGTCTGAAGGTCAGACAACCTCTATGTGACAAAATTAGAGGTAAATGTGCAGTTGGAAGCTTTCACATTTCTTTCAGGTGAATCAATCCCCTTGTGTCTTGGAACTCATCCTAGAACACAGTCCAGTACGCTACAATCCCTCCACAAGCAAGTGTTCTTAGCTGAAACCCTTGTGGAAGCATGACCTTGCTCAAACTGTCTATAAAGGATTGAAAATGCAGAACTGCGAAAACTTTGCTGAAATCCATGAGAGCTGCCTGACAAATGAAACCTGTGAGCTGACACCTCATGTGCAATTTCACCTGTATAAGTCCTTAATGTTTTGACTTTTGGCTAGGAAATGGGGCGGGTTATGGGAATGGCCAAAAGATGCGCAAGAACTTAGAATTAATTACAGGAGAGAGAGTGCCTGTTTTGACATTTTAACTGAGAAAAATAATAAGATAACAAAGCATGAAGTAAAATGAGAGGAGAATATGCAGCATGATATATGAGTTTTTGTAGGAAGCAAAGAGATGCCTTCGGTCTGCCAGATTAAGTTAAGAAACTGGACCAAACTCTTGGATAAGGATGTAAGTCTTAATTGCCTTTGCACTTTTCCAGGACAAAAATGAGTTTGATCACTGAATGTTATTAACCAGTATTTTGTGTAGCCCCTCTATAAACAAGGCTCAATCTATTTATTTTGAGACTTAAGACTAGTTTTGAACAGCTACCTGTTCTCTAGTATTTCTACCAGACATAGTATCTGGCCGAGCTGGATGCTATGCCTTTTGTTGCAACTCCTCTCAGGAATGATTTTTTTTTTCTGAGGAGTGAATAAATGCCTCTTGTCTTCAGTTATATGAAAATGGTAAAAACCCACAAACAATACAACTCAGTGATTGGTTCAGTTAAAGGACTATGGTCTATTTTGTTACTTGAGAAAACAGCAGAGATGGAAAAATTGTTTACTTCTCTCACAAAGTCATGTATAACAGTTATACATGGGAGAGATGAGATGAGATGAGACGAGATGAAACTCTGGACCATTACTTTGTGTGCAGTAACAGCCCAGCTTATATCTACATGGAATGGGATCAATCTCTTTTCTCCTGCAGATACACCAGAACTGTTTGTGATAACAGCAGAAAAGTCAAGTTGCTGAAACCTATGGAGAAAAAAAGACCAAGATCCAGAATAAAAGGATTCCTCATGCAGAAAATGGAATACTTTCAACATAAAAGTACTTATTTTAATATCACTTCTACTGAGATAGGGCGGTTTTAATTTAAATTATCTGAAAGAACACATTTCTTTTCATCCTTTTTTCCCCATGAAAGCTTCTCAATACAGTATGTTTATGATATATTCTTGCTGAAAATATTAAGACCATAGATAAAATACAGAAGCAAATATTACCCTGTCAAATGAAAATAATGGGCTTAAAAGGTATTCTGTATTAGTAATCAGGCACTTCACTTTGTGTAATATTTTCAGTAAAGTCAAGAGAATACTTTTATATATTTCTTTTTTTTGCATAACTGCAAGCTAGCTGAGTATGCACAATATACTTCTAGCACTGCATACTCCTAGGACCCAAATCCCCCAAAGCTTTCATGTGAACAATACCTACTATAGAGATGAGTCACTTCAGTTATTGTAGCAATCTTATTTGGTATTTCATTAAAGAAAATCCTTCATAGGACTGGGCCCTTAGCTACCAGGAGTGTAGTAATGCATCATGGAAGATACATTTCTTGATTAATCATCTAATTCCATATTGTTTGACATATTACAGGATCTTGTTTCTAAATTCTAGCTTACGCTTGTTACTAGATAAATGCAGCAACCAGCTACGCTCAACAAAAAGTTGTTTATGATTTTCATTAATGAGTTTTTCACTTCTAGGGAAAAGAAACCCAAGCAGCACCAAATGTGCTAAATAAGAGACAGCAAGGTTAGGTAGTAGTGGGAAATCTTTTAGGTCCCTCTGCAGTTAGATTCTGCTAATATGGGAAAGTCATAGAAACACAGTGGCAGCAACACTTATTTTATATTCCTATGCTTTACAAGCATGCAGTGGTGACACTTTGTCATGGAAATGCTCAGAAAGTGTGACTCTATCCAGGCATCTGCTCTAGCATGGCATATGGTGCAGTCTGAAGGGAATGTTTAGGTACTCATTTCATTTTACCCCATCTTTGGCACGCAGGAATCTGCACACGCATTCTCATAGTCCTGTGGTGCTCAGATACTCTTAATTGGCACAAATGAATTAAATCAGCGTATCTGTAGAGACATGGCACATATGTACTATATGAGAGAGGAATTTCCTGTAAAGAAGGCAATGCCTGTGTTACACAAGCTGCCCAGTTAAGATATGTATTTCACTGGCACTTCACTTTTACAAAAACTATTAAACTATAGCAGCACTCAGGCACCATGCCATCAAATCAGAAATGCATGAAGTGTAGGTGGTTAGTTCATATGCATTTAATGCCACCGTTCGCAGCTGGGAACGTCGATTCAGATCTGTCAGTATTTTCCATGCTTAAAATGAAGATTTGCCTTCTGTAATCTAGCTTTAACTTGCATCAAGAAAATACCAGGAATCAAAAGCAACGTCCAGCTCTGATTGAGAAAATTCATGGTTCTCTGAATTATGAATACAGGAAGTTATCAAACAGTCAAAGAAAGCTTCTATTATTTGCCATTCCAAAGCCAATGCAAAATAGTGCTATTCCAAGGGTCCTGTTAGGTGGATGGATTAAAACTTATACGTTCCTGTCTTTTTAAAACACGTCTGTTCAAATTTGTCAAAACAGAAAACACAATTGTTGAGAAAAAAATTGTGCCCTGAATCAAGCAGAAATTATGCTTAAGCATCCTAGCATGAGCTTTGTCATAAACTGAAACAGGTGTTTTATGTCAAGCAAATCTACAGTGAAAATTCTGGTATAAAAACACATGAAATATATAAAAACTGTAAGGTGTAATTTGTATGTGCATGTAAATATTTACAAATAATATCCTATTTCTACTGTACAAAACAACTGTATATACTAAAGAGAAGAATGATTTTCAATCAGAAAGCATGCTCTGCTCTTCCAAGCTGCTCCGTGAGGCGGACTTCTATATAGAAAAAAAATCTATTTTTCCCTAGTCTCTGCAGAGAAGGGCCCTCCCTACACGGAGTATCTTTTTTCTGTCAAGTAGCACATCACAGACTGGATGGGCAAAAGGATATCTGCTCCCTGCAGCCAGCACGTGCCCGTCTTTGGGCAAAGGAGTGCCTGTATCAGCCAGCACACTGTGCCTGCAGAAAGGGGCAGCAGCTTCTTCCTAGACATTTTCCCTCCCCAGTTCCACTGGCATCTGCACAATATGTGCAACCTTGACCTGCAATGGCAGGGTTCCTAAACAGACTGCTACCGACAGCATCTTGATTTCTGCATGTCATATGGGCTTTGGAGTGCAATGGTAGAATTCAACCCAGCTACATGTGATTCCTCGAGTCATCAATGTTAGAACTCCTAACAACATTAAAGGGGCCAGATTTAATCCACAACATGCTTATTTCTCCTACAGAACAAACTATTGTACATGAACATAAACTTACAAAGGAATTACAGCCTTGCATCTATCTTTTGTATTTGATCCCAAGAAAGAATTTTCACTTTGTCTGTCTAAGAATGATCAGTTCACTCGACAGTAGCTTGTGAAAAATTGATTTGGTTCCTTTTTGCTGTATGCAAAAGGCATAAAGAAAGTAAACAGCTATCTACAACACTAGCAGGCATGTACTACTAGAAATCACATAACGTGACTGAACTATAAGTATCTTCAGAGAATCTGATCAGAAAAACTCAACTGACTTTTAAGCAATGACAACGGAAGACAGAAAACATGCATTGCTATGCTCCCTGCAACATTACCAGAAACCCCAAGAAACATCCCATACTAGAACCATTATGCTTGCAATACCTAAGGCAACAATCACTTTTTATCAAGCACTACCAGGTCTTAGGAAAAAAACATGACCCGAACAATTATTTTGGTCAGACTGCTTATCTTCAGTATTGCGTTACCTCTAATTTTATGGAAATAGTTTTATGATGTGACTTTAACTAATGAAAACTTCTGTAATTAATTCTAAACTCCAGATAGTCACAAGAGATACAGTATGTAATTAAAGCTATATATTATTTTTGTCTTAGCATATTGTAGACCGCTACTTGATCTTAAAAGGAAATGTTTTTTATGAAAAGTAACAATTATGTAAAATTTTGCCTTGGTCATAATTTTGTAGTAGAATTTATTTGTTCCATAGACATTTATATTATTTTACCTTCATTTTTAAAGAGGCTTTATTAGAAGAAATGTAATCTGACCAGAAGCCATTTTTCCAAAAATAGCTAGTATCCCAAATTCCAAACTTTAGCGAAACCACCGGAAAGTGCAATCACAAAGGCTGCAATGCTTTTAAGCAATATTAGCAATTTAGAAGATTTAAAATTACTATTCTGAATTATCATGTTTTACATCTCTTGTTCAGTGTAATTTCTCTTCATTCACTGCAAAAGGACTGTTGCACGCTCATGAGTGAGCTATACCTGGACCCATGAGAACCTTATCAAGGAAAAGGTAGTGGCCCAATCACCACTTTTCTAAATATATTTTCTATACAAAATATTGTCAAGGTATAATCCTTAGTTATTTGTACAGTACTCTATGATTTAAACAACAATATTAAGTAAAATAGTAAGTGTGTGAAACTGCAACACCACATGAATGAGCACTCTGCCATTTTGCTAGTGTAATCAATATCAGGACCAGAAAAATTTTCTAACACGCAAGCAAAATTATTTCGTAGTTTTTGAGTCTTGACTGTACACTTCATGATTTTGGCTATGATTTGCAGCACACTCTTAAGATACACAAATATCTTATGCACATTTCAGTAGCAGAATGGCACTTGGCTTGCTCTAATAGAAACAACAGAGATGCAACCGACAATTTTAAGAAAGACAATGTCCTTATTTGCATGCTGAAATTCTGGCTGTGTCCCCCCAATCCAGGCACATCCATTCATTGTGCAATCTGTCGATGGGTAAACAAATAGTGCAGGATTCATCTCAGTGGGATCTGGCCCTTTGGTCTAACCGAAGTCAATTCTAGGTCGATACTGAAGTACCATAGGGTAAGACTGAAAACAAGCAAGGGAAAAACAACAACAAAAACAGACAAGAAAGCATGAAGACATGATTTATAAACAATACAAAGAAAATGCAATTAAAGCCTACCTTAAGAATAGCCAGACCTTATCTCTAAGACAGATGTATATGATAATTTATATGAAATAATTCCATATATCTCAACAGTTAAATCCATCACTGTACTTCAAATCTATTAGCTATTTGTCACTGATATACAATTTCTGTATCTGCTTTTATATATTTCAGTATTTATGTTTTATTACATTTACACTTGGAAGTGCTCAAGTCTTATTTCTGTGTTGCTGTGTTTGATAAAAAGCAATCTTGACATTTTATACTTTCTAAACCAAAGTATATTTACAGGTGATGTACTTTGAAATTTATATACAGACGTTCCATAGCTAAACTGTAAAAAAAGGTCAAATTGCTGTCAGCTGGTTTTCTGAGAGATGACCTTCTCCCCCAAATCCAAACTCCTTAACCTCAGATCTAGTGATAAATTTTTATTAATTCCTACTGAGAAAAAAAAAACAAAACAAAAGGCAAATCAGCTTCTTGGATCCTTAAATTGGATAGAACTTGTGGAACAGAAGGCAAGAGTGGATGGCTTTCCCAAAAGGGCTGTAGAATATCTGGGCACTTGTTGCTCAAACTGTTGTTTTACTCAACCTCCAATTTTTCAGTCTGTCAGCATTTCATTTGTCTCAAGCTTTCCTCTTAACTTCATTAGCACACTGGATATTTTCTATAGCATAAAACCCTGGCAAATCTCATTGTCTCAGCAGTTGTATGGCCTTAAATACCTCTCTGCCATACAACAGAGAAACACAGCTAATTTAACTTCTTTTTAATTCCAGATTTGGAAATATAAAGAATTATTACAGAAGCTATCATTAAAACCCGGAACATTTTGCTGCATCCTTCAAATGCAACAGACATGAAGAAACAAAGATAGAGCTCCAGAGACCTACAGGATTAACAAACTTTCCACACCATGGTAGTGAAGTATCACCAGAACTAAATGTGATCACACTTGCAGGGGATTTACAAACTGGAGTGCAGAGAAATCCCAAGGTAAACCCAAAGGTATTAACAGTATCAGGAGTATTTAGGAGAGAAGACAGGGAGCACCATGTGTAGTCTGCATATGCAATTAACAAACATGTATCTGCAGTATCATAAATTACTTGGTCTCTGATTAATTTTTTCTTTGCACAGGGTATGACTACCATATTATTTAAATGCTGTTTCACATGGTTTTCACTTTGAGTATATAAATTGGCTCTAAAAGTGTGCAGATCTAATTGGAAGTGCACACAGGCAGAGAAAGAGCAATCACCACACTGAAATTGCCAAGTAAACCAGTGAGGCTCTGTTTTAGCAAACAAAATCACAAAACTGTACAAATAAAATGCACTATGCTGGGACAATTCAAATTATTGAAGGAGGCATGAGTGCAGTATCCATTACTAGTGGGGAGTGACCCTCTATCACTAGCTCTAATTTTTTACTCAAGACAAAAATAATATTTAAAACTTGCAAACTAACTTTTAGAAATCACTTCAAATCAAAATTCTCAATGAGGAAACTGAAATACTGTTTCAAATAATATTGGGAACCAGATTGGTCAGTGAAACTTAGAAATCAGCTTCAGTTTGCAGGTTCTGGAGGTTTTGCTTCTAGAGATTATTCCATTTCTAATTTTAAAAATGTGAAAGGAGCAGAGTTTAGAAAAATCTAACATTTTTTTACTCCATTAAAAAGGACATATGAATTCCCATAAAGAGATGAAACCAGTGTAGTCTCTTCTAATTCACACTCTTCAGCATTGCTCCCTTGTCAGTGACTGCCCAATGCTGCTTAGTTAGAGGAATGAGCTAGGAAGAAGTAGATAATCCTTTGAGGCTGATATGGATATCAGTCTATAGAATGATATCTCTCAAAAAAACCACAAACAAAAACTGGCCTAATGTAAAGTAAGAGAAACTCCTAAACCCTTTGAATAAAGTTTGTGCTGCAGGAATGAAAATGCTCAGGCCTCGCTCACAGAGTTTTAGCACTTTGTAGTGAGGAATTATAAAAACTCCACAAGTTGAATTACAACGGAGGTGCTGACAGGACCTTAATGACTGTAATATGTACAGTCGTGAGTGCCTCTTACCTGATAGAAAGTGCCATCCTGTGAGCAGACTTGCGAAGATGAGCAGTTCTGACACCGAAACTGCGAAGGAGATGATTTTCTGATCAGATAAGAGGCATCCACAGCTGGACATACACATTTACCATTTATTGTTTGCTTTTTTAAAAGTTTTTAAATGTAAAGGTTACAATCAATTTATTTATTTAAAAATAGGAATGACTTGTTTAATGAATAAATGGACATTTTTCCCTTTACTTGTCTACCTCATGTAAGGTCCGCAGCTATGCCAGTAAAAACTCGTGGTCAATAGTACCAAAGAAGAAGATGATGGATTCACTTGATCTTCATTCAGAAGAAGAGATTGTTAATTAATTACCATTGCAACTTCATTGAGGAAAACAAAGTCACAGAAGCCTAGATATTACTGGATTTATTACCAGCACAATGAAATTTTTAGAGGTTTTAGTCATCTCTGACTTCAGGGGAGTGATTTAAAACTAGATAAAAGAGAAGATGAACACATAACTGGCTACACTTAACAAACTTAACCAGGAGTTGTCAACTCTTCCATTCACTGAATGTTGAAAACTATAGTTCTGAGATTTTTGAAAATTTTTCACCAGTGCAAATATCTTTCTGTCAAGATCATAGCTACTGTTGTTTCCAATTTCATGCAGCTGCCAAAAATTTGTAGGCAAGGGCTGCAGATGAAATGCCAAGAAAAAGTTCCATTATCTCTGATATTGTTGCCTCAACACTTCCTAATAGTACAGCCAATGCTAACAAAAATACAAGATGGCAAACCCAACAAACATCCACTGGTTTCAAGTATTGGAAAAAATTCTAGTTAAATCTCCCTTACTAGTGCAATATTGGGGTTTCAGCAATCACTAAATTTCAGTGCAGTATTGCTTTCAAATTTAACGAATACTTGCCTATATACATTGACCTCCCTAATTCCTATCAAAATCTATCCTTCCCCCTCCAGCTTCAGATTAAGGTAAAACTTTAGGAAACTTGTGAATTGTTAACTCTACAACGTGTTTAATTCTCTGTCTTTGTCTGTGTCCCAGTGCTTTTTATTTTGAGCACTAGGAAGCTTAAAACAAAAAAAGAATAGAGGAAGTTTGGAATTTTCTTCAGATCAGTACTTTAAGGTATGTTAAATGCTGAACCTTAGCTGCACTCCAATTTAGCCTCCACTAGTAACGATAGACAAACTTGCATATACTACAAAGCAATAAAGAGTGAAGACCAATCAACAGGCACACACAAACAAGTGTATAAAAGAAAGAGAAGAAAAGGGGATATGGCTTCTAACCAAAAAAATTAAATATATGAGGCAGTACTAAATCAAACTGAGTATCAGTCCTGAAAAAAAAAAAGCCTTTTAAAAAGTTAAATACTGCAATTCTAAAATATACGCATGCAGCAATGAAAACCTATCTAGCTGTTATCTGAACGTTATTGTTATACAGCATATCTAAAAAGAATAGATGCAGCATTAAGAGAACAGTAATAAAACAATTAGATTTCACCAATAATTTTTCAGTGTCACTTTCAGTTTATTGACTGAATAAAACAGGTTCTTACTAAAGAACTGCTGGATGCAGAGTCCCCAACTATTGTAACTCAAAAGGTCACCAAAAGCAAATTTGCTGAAAAAGAACAAGGGCTGGGGATTTCAGTTACTTGACTTAAAACTCTGAGCAGAACTTGCATGTGCACATTGTATACCTGGTATTTTGAAGTTTCAGAATCTACACAATATATGTGCTGCAGGGTTTCACCCATAGGGTTTTACATAAGAAATTCAGAAAACATGCAAAAGGCATTTTTAAACAGGGGTTTTTTGAAGGGTCATAGATTATATTCTGGCCTAAGTTGTGAAAGCATGTATAGTCTCTATAATAAATATACCAAAACATCACTTATCAATAATGTAACAACATTTACGTTTTCGCCTCTTAATCTCCATCTTGTCATATAGATGAATTCCATAGTATGATCCTTCCCCATGATTTCTCCGTTGCATAGTACATCCAGCTTAAAATATAACAGAACAAACAGTAAGACAAAGGGATGCAGAATTTTAATGTCTAAATGAACTGCTAAGTGAATCTCCAGAGTTAATCCCTCCACTCCTATCATTATACAATTCCATCAGACACATATCAAACCTGGATGAATACAGCATGCTGACAATATGCTATTTTGTACACTGGTATTCAAATGCTATTTTTTCATTTCTGTGTTTTTATTTGAGGAGTGGACAGAAGGAAGTCTGCTACCGAGGTATGACATCACCAGTAGACAAACATTCCCTATATTTAGCTACACTACACAGTATCTGTTTGAAGAGAAAGCCTTGTGCTGTATTTTGAAGACCATCCTGCTACGCCAGTGCTCTTTCAAACCCAAAGATACAAACCAGAAGTACTGTAATTTTCATTTAAAAAAATAGATTATAAAGAACTTTTTTAAAAATTAGTTTAAAAATAACTATAGATTACAAGAAAAATGCACTTCAAAGTATACAGACTTTCATTAACCGAAAGCAAAAGACTGAGAAAAACAATGATCTCACTGTGAAAAATGTCTAGTTGAAACTGTATTATAGCATCTTACTGCTGCCCGCCACTGGAAATGTTTGACAATATTTTCATTACTAGAGCTATAATCTTTTCTGGCTTTTAGAAAAAAAAAAAAAAGGCAAAATTTTGAAGTAAGCAGATTCTTTGTAACACAAGCCATTAAGGTACCAGACAGATTAAAAACCAAATGACACCAAAAAGGCTGGTCAGCATGTCACGACACCATGACCAACTCCTGTGTGTAGCTATAAACCTGTGCACCAAAACTAACTCAGCCCCTCCATTGACCAAAGCTGGGAGGCAGCCTGCCCTTCATGGAGCCTTTGGCTCCTGTAAGAGAACAGGCTGAAGAAATAGTCTGTGCTCCAGTCTAAATTCCTGTATCCCTGGAAAGAGGGGAAGCGGGTTCAAACATGATTAAATTTCATAGAAATGTATTATGTTGCAGGGAAATAAAAAGAAAAGCATCTTTCTTTCAAATGTACCTCATAGGAACTTGGAAGTTTTAATTTTAAGCTGAGAAACTTTTTGATAGTTCCCACGGTCACTCGAGTAGAACAGCGGATAAATTTCTTCATTAAGCCCTAAAGCAACAGCAACAAATCAGAAAAAACATGTTAGAAATTCTGGAAAATGTGAGCAATCTTTAGTGCAAGAACAGCTGTAACTGATGATTTTTTCAACCAGTAACCAATTTCACTGCACTCTCTTCTAATTCATAATGACACCACTGGTTCATTTTTGTTCACTTGTTTTCAAAATTTAAAAGATGACAAGTTAATTTGACCCATCTCTGGTTCTAAAGACGTTTCTAAAAGATACAGAACGGAGGAAAGGAAACAAACCAAAACCCAGCTACCACCAAAACTATCAAGACCCCCAGAAGAACTTAATCTATGTGTTTGTGTTAGTAACGCTGGGGGTCAAACAACTACTGCATTTCTTAGAAATGTTAAGAACCTCCAAAGTTATATATGTAACATAATACAGAAAATATAAGTAGTTCCACTAGGAAAGTTCTTAAATATATTTTTCTTCTTATTCTTCTAGTTGTAATTTAATAAAACATTATTAAAATCTAAGGTGATTTCTAAAGACTTTCTTCTAGACTCAGTATGTTAGGTAATCCCCTTCAGGAATAGAAACCAAATATCCCTAATTCTTAAAACAGCAATTGGCAGGTATTACTGTACACATTTTGCAGACTGAAGTGATCTCCCCAAGGCCACAGACAACACATCAGAGTCAGAATCAGGTTTACAGCTCAGAAGATCTGGATCCCAGTCATTCAGTGCACCACATTTCTGATAAGCAGGTTCATTCTGGCACGTTAGGACAGTAATCCTGAAGGTATGAGGCAGCTCACCTACAGCTAGCTTTATAAGTACCTCTGTGGTATGCTGTAATCTGTTGTGTAATGCAGTTATATACCATCAGGGCTGTAGACTACAAAACCATAATCCACACACACAGAAAATCCCACTGTCACAGATGGATTTCTGTATAGAATTTTTTCTTTCTGTATTTTTTACAAAATTCCTAAGATGCACCAAAATGCCTCAAACAGAAGGACTAAATAAGCGTGGAAGTGGGAACAGGTCACCACATTAAGGTTTATTTTTCATGGTTATAAAATGATTTGGTTCCTATAAGATGCTATTCTGCCATCTATAACTACAGCATAGCTTGTTTGCTACTCACTTTGACGACATTATCTCCTGACTGCCCATTGTTGCGTAAACAGTCGAGGCAGATTGCAATCTGTGGGTCACTCCTGTGATAGTCTTTATCTTCTTCATTTTCATCACACTCCTCATCTACTTTGGGTTTATCAGCTTTTGGACTTTCATCTGTAAAACACGAAGATCATATTATTTAAGTATAGAGTAATTAAAATCACATATTTAAGTAAATATTGCATTTTTATAAGCCATCATTTTTCTTCACATTAACTTTATGTAATTTTAATTCAGTGCATTTTTAAACTGACCAATTTAATGATCTCTGAAAACAAGTTTTTGCTATCGAAACTGTAATGCAATATGCAAGCAACAGATTTCTATGGAACAGAAAATAATTCGTCGATGGACTACTTTGGGTATGGCTGTCTACTTCTGATATGTCCAATAAATAAAACCCTGCAATGATCACTCAGACATGTAAACCTAGTGTAAAGTGCGGCAGTACACCGACAAAAATATTGTTCTTACATAAACAGTGGAATAACTAAACCTAGTACTTGTATATCAAAGTAACATGGCTAATCAATTCATATTAACTGTCTGTCACAATAACCCACTGAAGACAAGTTCCTGTAATGTAATCATGAGGTAAACTAAAGCTTAGATTTCATCCACTTTTGACCAGATCTGAGTAATGTCACTGTAAGAACTCCAGGTGTTTCTCTTCAGAAGGATTTTACAACTAAATAGCCATATATTTACTTATTCTTCTTTAAAAACAAAAAATATAAGAGAAGAGGAAAAGTCTGTGTATTTTTTAGCAGAGCTTATATTAACTACATAATCGCATATAACATGTTACCCCCTTTCACTCTGCTGTTAACATGTTCTATTGGTTCCTGGTTTAAAATTCTAACTCTGTGGAAAAGGTACCATCTTGTACAGTTTAGAAAGGTTTAGCAAAGCTGAGCACTCGAATGCTAATACTAGCAAGTACTTCTAGATGAGGCTGCAATGTATGTAAATAATAACCATAAAACTGAGTAAGTTTACAGATTTAGAGTACAGTATACAACAATCTTATTGTATACATTTGTTTTTTTCTGTATCCCCAACTTACTTACTTTGATTTAAAACAAAGGCTGGTCTCTGTTGTAATAAAACATTACCACAATTAACTTGAATATGCTGCTTTTGTATCTTTTAAAAAACTTTCAGATCAAGTTCTGCTGTTTTCTTACACTTAACAGAGTTCTAAAGGAATTTAGAAGAGTTCAGATGAGAAAATAGAATGTAAACTTTAATAAATACCAAGCCATGATTAAGTTTCTTGACACGGTAATTAGTTCCCTTTGTTCAGGTTACATATTCTAGATGAGTTTTAAGCTATATTCATTACTTTTCTCTCTTACAATTTTTAAATTTTCAGGAGTTATAAAAGATTTGTCCCCAAGTCCCCATTAGCTATTGACACATTTAGTTGAATGTGTATCATACATACATTTTGTTCCTATCATCTTCCTATGAACAGAATTAACAGTATCAAACTACAGATTTTTTTCTTTTTTTTCCTGAAAGTCCAGGAAGTAAACTCTATTCATCAAGTAGGGGCAGTCTACCTGTCACAAGCATTTGTTCAGTTCAGGCTGGAGAGTACCAATGAATACTTTTTCTCTGTACCATGGTATGTTTCATCATTCATCAATTCTTCTGGTAACCATTTTCCTACTGGGGTCACCAATGCCTGAGATATGCTTTATTGTTTGGGTTTTTTTTCCTTCTGATATGTGAAAAATTTAAGTGCTAGGATTTTTTTACAGATCTTAGATGCTTAGGTTGGGAACCGTGCTGTGACCTGTGGCACAGGACATAACTGACAGACCCTAAAACTACAGTGATAATGTGATTGCAGGCCATGGCATTGACAACTGAAACAGTCTCTTCTAACTGAAATTATTCTCAGCAAATAATTTCTTCCCAGGCAAGATTCTAAATGCTTGCTTATGGCAGAAAATAGCTTAAGTGTTCATAATTTGTCTCAATGAGTTGTCATGACTTTCGAATGGTTTGTAGAGACAAAGTCCCATAGCCCCAGGATACAGTCACTAATGGAGTTGGATACATTTGTAGCTACTCAAAGGTATATTTTGTGAGTTAGAGCTTTCCTCTCATTCACAAAACAATCCAAGCTCTCATTACGTTTACTAACTCATCTCCATTAGGTTTATCATTAAATTAGAAGAGGAAGGTAAGAACCAGAAGAGTAAGTTGGTCAAAAGTAAGTCACATTCTACAAATTTGCAAATTATCTGTTAATTCTTTCTATGTATATAGAAGAAGACCATTTTCTAAACAGTCAAGAAATGTCTATATCTCACAAAAATATTTTCTAAGTATTTTGAAAACTGAACAAGTATACACTACATAGTATACTGTAGAAAAACTAATACAATTTCACCTAAATTGTTCTGCAGTTCTTAATTTATTTATATAATAGAGAAAATAACGTTGTCCCTTACAATGGATGCCAAATGCAAATCAACAAAACTTGTGAGAAAGAAAATGAAATGTTATGAAGTTGAAAAGAAGACATTATAAAGAAATGAATGCCGAAGAATATTACAGAAGATGTTTATTGACAGTTACCCTTTACTGAAAATAGCTATTTTTTAAACTTAGTGGAGTCTTTCAAAAGTTCTTTAAAATCAAATCAAATAGGCTATGGTATTAAAAACTTGATGTCAAATTAAAGGGGCATAAAACCAGCTGGATGTAGTCCTCACTTAGCACCTCAATACTGAGTTTCAAAGTTCATGGGTCAACTACAAAAAATGAAACAAAACAAAACAAAACAAACAAACAAAAAACCCAACCAAAAAGAAACAAACAAACAAAAAGCATTGTGGAATCTATATAAAACAATTACTTGGCATGTGTGGAAAACTGTTGTACTACTTGTCATAACTAATTCTTGACAACCTCCTACTTAACAGATGGTCAAATTTGGTAACAGAAAGTAATTTGTAAAAACTCTGTAAAAAAGATTCTGTATCTTGCTGTATTAAGAAAATTAAGAATTCAGCTGGACAATTGTGAGTGTTGCAAGTGAGAGCCTAGGGTAATGCAAATAAAAGTGATGGTAAAACACCTAGTGTTTGTTAACCAACTGGTTAATAGATAAGCAGCAGTATATGAAGGCCCACACCACATTTGCACAGATTCGCTACAAGTTTCTGTAGTATCTTTGAATTCAGTAAAAACAAAATGTACTTGTGTGAGTGAAGAAACTGGTCTTAACAAGCAGTGTTACTTAACACACAGATGAGACAGGGAAAAAATCATCACCTTGTCCATTTTCTTGAGGTTTGTTTTTCTTCCAAAATTCGATCTCTCGCTGCAGTTCCTCTAGTTAACATCAAAGAACAATCATGTGAATATTTATATCAATACCAGGTATACAATTAGAAATAGCCATATTCCCTCCACCAACCCAAACAGTTCCCAAAACCAAATGAGAAACTTACGTTCTCGAAGTCCAGGCACCAACTTAAATATAATTTCCTCTAAGGTGTTATCCAGCCTTTCAGAGGGGAAAAAATACATTTCACATTAAATGGAAACCAGCATTTTAAGTGTTTTAGTGTTTAAATAACAAAAACTTTTGAATAATAAAATGAGTTGCATTTTTCTGGTAAATAATAAATCCTGTCAAAGCCAACTGATTTTAGCTTGAGAGAAAACATGCATTAAGGCTTATCTCAACCACCTCCTAAATGGATTTATCAAAGAAATAATTAAGGAATCAGTTTTTAAATGTATAAAGATAAGAATGAAACAAAAGAGAAAAAACATTATACTTAAAAATTTTTATTTTTTGATTTCATATTACATGCAAAGAATAGTGTTATTAGAAGGAACAGACTGGAAAAGCAGTATCCAATTTTAAGGTCCAGTTCATGAGTAGTAAGCATGAAAATTATAAACTCCATTATCATATTAAGTGTTGAAGTGCTTTGGTAATAAGCCTGTTATGAAAAACTGAACAGACTATTCCCTACTCACCACACCACAGACAAACCAGTCTTGGCAGGATGAAGACCACAGAGCATCCATGCTACTCTGACTTGACAGTTCTCAGCATCCAGCATAATTAATTTGAACTATTTAAATCTGCCATGAGTTTGTACACCAGAAGACAGTACACAGCACAGGCATGTCCTCTGGTACCCTGATATTAGTGCCAAAGCTAGTTATTATGGTCCCTTCCAGTGGACACGCTGCAGCTACCCTTGTTGCTGAAGCTAAAGTATTTTTCTTTCCTTTTCCCTGAATGTAACCAACTCTTCTATCCATTCAGTTTATCATCTGCTTTCTGGTTCTACTTCCTCTCCTGGTCTCCTATCCTTCAGTTTCCTCTGTCTTTCATTCTGTTTCCTTTTCCTTCCTCTCCTTTGCTCTTTGTATAGTCTCTTGTCAACAGAAACTCCCATTGCCCACAGCCTAAACAAAAACTCATGACAAAATAAAACGCTAAGTAACACAGAGAAATTAAGTACCTTGACATTTAGTCATAATCTGGCGTATTTTTAATTGCTTTATTTTTTCCTCTCAATAACAATATATTTCTTTACATATATATTTGCAAATACACGTGTGTGTATGGTATTAATAACACACTATAGGCCTGTTAAAAAAACATAGCTGTTCTGTCATTTGTTCACCAACAGTGGCAAAGCGGGAGTAAGACTGAATGTTTTTATTGTTGAGGAATGCCTACAATCCATATAAATTGATAATAATTATCTTAGAATAAATATATGAGTATTCAAGGTTCTCCTTACAGAATTTGTACTTGTACTTCGAAGTTTACAATTAGACCCATTACCCGACCATCAAGTTCTGAGACTAGATCCCTGTGGTATCCATCAGTAGATACAATCATACCATAAGAATATTCACGTTTAAGCTGCAACCACAATCCATTTTTAATTGCTTCTTAAGGGGACAACAACAACAACAACAAAAATTCAGCAAGTGAAACATACTTCCCATACAACAAAGCAACATAGAGAGCACTTTCTCACAGATAAGAAGGAAACTAAAATTGTAGGATGTCTGAGTGCTTGATTTCTGATAGATGAAAATGTAGGTCTACCTTCCCAGATGGTGTATCTTGTAGTCTCCTCTGTCAGTATCTAAGGTAACTACATGGTACTGCTTTCTGGGAGGTTCCCACAGCAGAGCACTGGGAACTTGGGAACACGTCTTAGAAATGGAATTCATTTCCACTGTAAGAAAGCTCCAGCCTTCATAATTTACTCGTTAAAAGAAATGCAATAAGGACTTCAAAGAGAACATCACTACCTTAATTAAAAATCCCTCTGTTCTTCGGGATGGTATAATACATGCTGGTTTTCCTTCATTTATTTTTGAAAATTCCCATTTAGCACTTTCTAATTTACTTTCAATGGCCCAAAACAGAAGTCACTGGTAATGCTAAAATAGAAAAAAAATCCAGTATACTTTGCAAATATACAATGCTAGAAGCAAGAACTGGGTTCCCACTCTAGACAATGACTTTATTTTCTTTCAAAAACTAAACAAAAACCCCTTCTTTTTCTTTACAGAGGATAAATACTAGTCAATACTCTGACAAAGGGCAGAAAAAAAAAGTCCCGTCTGATCTTTAAGTGCAGGGAAATTAAAACTTTAGGGGAAAATGAAATTATTACGTGATTCTCAATTTCAGATGCATCTTAGAGTGTTCCCACAATTCACACATGTGAGCACTCTGACATAAAGATTTGTATTTCTATGACTCACATCAAACCCATTCCAAAATGAAACTACTTGAAAAAGGTGGTCTCAGTCATTTAATATGATACTTCCTGTTAATGCTGAAACAAGAACACTGATATTTCAGAGACACCTCTTTCTACTCCCACATCTTCCAACCATCTTCCAAATCTCCAAACCAGAACATATTGCTCAGGAAAACTCGCATGCACAGGAGTATGCTAGCAAGAGAAAAAGAAGTCTGCCTTTATGGCATTATCAACACAGACCCCATTGAGTACTGACGATGCAGAATTCTACTAAATCAGTAAAGTGAATTCTTAAAATTTAACACACTTCCCACATTTTCATTTTAGAGCTCAGTGCTGAATTTCAGACTTAGTCTTGTAGTTACAACAGACCCTAAGTGCTGCCATCTAAGAGATACATGCAAAAAGCTCACATAGTTATGAAGTTACTCAGAACTGAGTTTAGAAGTAGTTTATAAAGTTTATCTGAGAGATCTTCGTTAAAACTGCTAAGTGGTGTTAAACATGATTTCTCAGAAAATGACTGCATTCTTTAGCAATGATGGGGCTGATCTCCACAGTCAGAGTGTAAGATTTGGATTAAGCTATGCAGGCAACATCCAGGAAAGATAATTCCATTGCACTGCTCACGTGCTCTTCTGATTATTAGTTTAGCAAATGTTTAAAGTTGGTTCATAAAATACAACCAGGAAACTACTAACTATATGCAGTTCCTTGGCAAAGAGACCAAATGACTCTAAAAGGAATTGCAGGAAATAATTGCATAGAAAATAGCTCTTCCCATATTTCTGGCTTGTGCTCTCAACTTTCCTCGCCCATCTATAATTTCCTGCTCAAAGCACAGTATTTGTTTACTAAACATCTACTACATGTTTCAGAAAAGGCATTTTTCAACTCATATGAAGTGGTTCCATCAGAATAAAAGAAATATTTCTAAATCCTTTTGTTTTCAGCTTATTAGTAGCCTATAGCATGTTCTGTTATGACTCACACAGCACCTCAGAAACTGACAGGAAATCAGAAGAACACTTATGGTAAACATCTACGTAAACCTGCTCAGCCCCACCCTTCCAAAAAACATTCAGATAGCAAAGACTTAGGCCAATAACACCCTTTACAGTTGCTGAATTCAGTCTCTCTCAATTATCCTCTTGGTACATAACTGAAGTATGGGGAATGGTTGTGCATACATGGATCAGTCAAAAATCAAAGCAATGTATGACAAATTGCAACAAAAACAATGACACCAGGAAATGATACCAAGCCTAGTAAATTCCAGATGTAAATTTATATTTTTACATTGATGTAAGAATAAGTCCTCCTAAGTTCACAACAGTATTACAAAACCGGGGGATAGGGTGGAGGTAGTGTTGGGAGTGAGGGCAGAGAGTGCCTTCATCACTCTAGGAAAACATGAAGTCCTTCCACTTATGATGACATTTCTTGATTTCTCTATCTTACTGGATGTCTATCATCTTTGTTTCAACATAACATCACTAAAAGTGAATCCAGAATTTCAGGAAAAATAATTCTTTTTAAAAAGGTGTGTTGATGTGATATAAGAAAACTCAAAAAAGGGTATTTTTAATGTAAAAACTTTTTTCATGAGTGTCTTTTCATTAATCTTACAGCAGATTTTAATTCAGATTGGCAGACCTATGCCCTGAAAAACATTGTTTTTAACATGATTCATTTTCTATGTTGCTCTAAAAAGAAAAAGTTGCCATGAGGTTTGGAATGCCCTAAATAATTTGAAAAAACAACCTTCTAGAATTTCATTTCATGTAAAGAATAAAAGGTATCTGGTTCATTTATTTGTTTAATGGAGATATATATTTTTTTTAACTTGTACAATATAAGCACTATTTCTGCATCTTTCCCTTGTGTTTCCTCCTTTTACTATGTCTGAAAAAAATCAATTTAGAATTTAGTGGAAGCTGAGAAAATGACAACCTTTATGGCTTAGAACAGTTAATATATGCGCTATACAAATAACCAAAACAATTAACTCCCTTTTAGGATAAAGATGTTAAGATTCTTTTTTTGTTATTGTTCTTTCATTTCAGCAAATGTTGTGAAATAGATTCTTACCTTAACATTTCTAGTGGATTGGTCTCATGCACTTGGTTCCCACACCTGGGACAGTCATTGCTGTCTTCAAAGTGTTGAACGATACAAGTCTTACAAACTAAGACAGAAAAGGAAAAAAAAGAAAGAAAAAACCCACTTAGACAAAATCTAAATAATAGTTCCCAAGTATGACCCAATGATACCTGGTAGCTACTTCATGCATCAGAAATAAAAGAGTATTCTCTTAAAGTAAATAATTACAATGTATCTTATCCTCTTCTTGTTCCTCAAAACCATAGTTCTGCTCTGCTGAGACACCAAGGTCAGCAGCACAGGCTGGACAAGCACTGTTTTAAATTATGAGATATTTTTGCTGCTTAGAGTTCTCCCAGCATCGTAACACGCAAAGCCCGTAACCTGTACCACCTTAAAGAACAGGCTCTTTCAGAAGGTGTGTGCTGGGCAGCTTCAGCCAGCAGAGCCCACCATCACCTCAGCTGATCTAAAAATGACTTACACACATCACTTCTGTTCCAATGGTGTTGCTTGCAGCTGAAAATACTGGTTTAAATACTTATTGTAAGAGAAAAGGTCACAGAAATTGTACACAGGTTCAAAGTGTTTCCCTTTTCTTTCCAAAGCAATGACAGAATGTACGCTCAACACTTAATACTTGATTCTTACAATGAAAAATCAAGATCAGGACCATGGCAAGTATGAACAAACCCAAACTAACAACAATGTGAATTTAAAAACCAATCAACTGAAAGTAAACTAAACAAGGTGCTACACTACTGTTGCTTTCAAATGATTAATTACAGACTGTAGATTTTAATGTCATTAATAATGAAAGCCAAGCTGATGAGAACAAATATGCCTGCTATTATTACTGCACTACAATGTTCTGGATGGAGATAAACTCTACCCTCTTCTTATTATTAATTCACCTACACTGAAATAAGAACTGCAAATTCATCAGTAAATGGACTGAAAAAATAAATGGACTGCTGTGACTGCAATATGCTTTCTGCTGAAACACTGTAATTTTTTTCATCAATTACCTAAAGAAGTATGAACATCTCTAAACAAGTTGGTAAACCCAACCAACTTGTTGGTCGGTATAATAGGTACTATTATAGGTATACAGGTATAATATAGGTATAATCTATATACCTATAGGTATAGGTATAATCATCCTCTATTACTCTTAATGTAAAACATTGAACATTTTTTGAAGCCTATCTCTTTGCAGTTTCAGAAAATCGGATGAAATCTAGGTATTGGGTGAAAAAGGTAGGCAAAAAGGGAATCCTTAAACACATTTACAAATATAGTTAATTCACCACCTTAGGGAAAAAACCAAACTCTGAACCAAAACCCTTTAATGCTTCCAGTACAGATTAACAAAATAACATGGTTTCATTTGCTTTACTGTAGGTCATGGTAGGGCAGCAAACAAGCAAAAGAAAACTGCTTAACCAAAATGTACAGTTTGCAGAATTGTGAGGTATGTGCTACACATGCCAGTGAAATGAGAACCTGAATTTCTTAGTTCTATGATAACATTTCAGATGAGACAATAAAAGCTAAACTCACGTAAGATGACTTTCTACAGCTGATAAAAGTACTTGTGGGACATATGCTAATTGGCTGGCAACCATAACAATGCTGTTTTCCAGTACAGAGATAGCTGGTTCACACATTCTTTCAGATCTTTGTAATCAGATGAAAAATACAGATACAAGTGTAAACACTGTGCTGTATGTCACAAACAAACAAAAAAAGTACATATTTTATGCATATATATATATGCATATGTATCCCTCCAGGTTACTGTTTAAATGTTGATTAATGAGGTACCTAAATAAAACTTCATATTGCATTTAAAAAAAAAATTCTACAAGATAAAGTTTAATTAGTTAATTGTGGTACAAATTCTTTGTCAGAACTCATTCTTTGAATTCTTTCACGGATCTCCTCTCTCAAAGTTAATCACTCTGATTCAGTGAGCAAAGGAAGGGTACAGGATATGCACAGCTAGTGGAACATCAAACCCATCTAGTGGAACATCAAACCCATCTCAGTGATGGCACAGAGGTGTAACAAGTCATTTGGTATGTTTACTGAAGTATTTAATTATCTACCTTAAGCCTGCTTTAAAAGCACTTACTTTGAGGGAAAGTATTTGCTTAAAAACAGGACAGAAAACTTCAATTCCCTAAACCACCCATTTCAGAAACTATACAAGCGAGACTAGTCCACTCTTAATTACAATTACCAGACACAGTCAAACTGGATTCTCTTCTGTTAAAAGGGAGATGTGATATGATGACCAAGAAAGAGGTTTTTTTGTTGAAAACTATTTCAGAATAACATTTAAGCCCTGCTACATGGCATTGACTAAAGTTTCTGCAGGAGAAGGAGTCTGAAAGCAGCTCAGCTTGCTTGTCTGAGGGTGAGAAATTTTGCTGCAGTAAAGTTTTTTTGGGATCTTCTGTTGACAGCATAGGTTTTTAGCAAAATCTGAAAACCACTCTGGTTGAAAGATTATTTGATATCAAAAATTATATCTCTGGTAAATTTCCTGCAGGGAAGGACATTTCTGAAAGTTCTTAGACTGCCTTGGTTGGCAATTTCTTAACACAAATATTGGAGAGACCAACTAGGAGTAATGTACCTTTTGATCTTCTGCTCATAAACAGGGAAAAGCTGGTGACAAATACAGCAACATAGAGCAGCTTGCCTTGAGGTGAGCTGAAGATCTTGAGGAGGGATACACACTTAAACAGCACAGTTAGGATTCTGAACTTCAGAAGGTGGGACTTTAGCTTGCTTAAGCAACTGCTCATCAGATTTCCCAAGGAGACTACCATTGGAAATAAACTTAGGAGAGCTGGCTGAGCTATACAGTCCACTGTACAGGGAATTTTGTCAGAACTGCTTAGTGCACAAGAATTGCTTAGAGCACATGGTTCCTAATTAATATACAAAAGTAGATCATATTAGAAGTGGAAACAAGGATGGGAAACAAAAGGATATAAAATCACTACTCTGGCACTTAGAGACAAAAGTAGGAAAGCCGAGGCCTAGCCATAGCTAAAACTGATGAGAGACATAAGGGAATTGTGTAAGTATGCTAGTAGCTGAAGGAAGCTTAGACAAAATGTGCCTGTTAATGAATGACGGAAACAACTCAGGAATAGCTTATACAGAAAGATTTGAAGTCCTCAGTATCTTCTTGCCTTGGTCTTCAGAGGCAGAGCTTAATCCCAGATGTCCCTGCATACCAGCATGATTTGGGAAGGAGAGGGATGATCAACAGCCAAGGAGCAGCAGGTTAAAGCTTACTGAGAAAGACTGGATGTATTTAAATCTACAGGCCAGGTAGGATTCACTAAGATGAAAACTTATCACCATAATCGTGGTGATTACGAGAGGTACCCAATGACTAGAAAAGGGTAGTGTGTTATGCCCACCTTTAATAAAGACAGGAAGGATGACCCAGGGAAGTACAGCTAAACAGCCTCCTCTAGCTCACTGGGAAGATGGCAGATGACATCATGTCCCTTGGAGTCAATTTCCAACTACGTGACGGACAAAAACGTAATCAGGAAGTGGCAATAGCAATTTGCCAAAAGCAAATCATGCTATAGGCTGGCAGCTGACGTAATAATGGCTTGTACCATTTGAACAGCAGTTACAGGAGTGACGGAGCCCATCTTCTTGGGAGTGGTAAATAGTATCACATGGAGCAGTGGTCACATGCTGACATTTGGCAGGACATTCAGAAAAACTAGATAAAGACTGTAGCACTGGCAATGGTTACTGGGAGAGGCTGTGGAGACTCCATGCTTAGAAATTCAAGTGTCAACTACACAGAGACATGGCTTGACCTGGTAGAGTGCTGGCAGCTAACCTGCCTCCTGCATGAAGCTGGCCTAGACAACCTCCAGATGTCCCTTTCAACGAACATTTCTATGATTGTGTAAACAGACCGTTATTTTTTAAGATACTAAAGAACATTCTTGAGGAAAGTTTATTTTGCAAGTTTGGTAAGCGCACACTGTACTAAACAACGGAGTGACTCAGGAGACAGATGATGGGACATGCCCCTTAGCTCACATGCAGCCTGCTTCCATCAGTAGTTCTTAAACATTCTTGACAACTGTGCAACAGACTAGAAGAAAAGGTCTCAGTCCGTAAGATAAAACCATTCTGTTGGAGGTAGCAAAAAAGAAATGAAGTACTGAATTTGCAGAATAAGTAATTTTGCAGTAACATAATCATTTCCTTTCCAACAGAGACAGGAAAGTTTGTACTTCTGGTAGCCAAGTTGCACTTAGGTTTCCCAGTGAATGGTGGAGTTACCTGTCCAGCATTTTCAAAAGCCCCATCAGAAACATCTCTTCTTGAAAAGGCACTCATTTCTCAGAGCGGGACTTTACTTAATATTTTCCAGCAACACAGAATATGCAAAGTAACTGCTAATTCCCTGCTTTGGTTACTACTGATCACATTAGTTCCCCTATGATCATTGGAGAACATCTATGTCAATACATGCTTTTCATCTTGTCCACAGTAATACATTGTACTCCTAGTATCTAATGAATTTATGCTGCTTCTTCAACCATTAATATCTGCAGATTTTGATCATTTGTATAACACTGTTTTCAATTACAGCAATTAGTAAGTACAAGATAAATACCAAAGGACAGTTAAAATCATTGTATTCTGTGGTATCTATTTGGACAATACTGAAGAATTACCTGTATAGTACCATAGCTGTATTTGAAAAAAAAAAATTAAAAAGATTAAATATTTTCTACAAGATAACTTATCAGAGTACCTTCCTGAATTCTGCCATCACCTTTTCCTCTGCAGACATAAGATTTGCATATCACCACTTTTTAAAAGTTTTCCATTTTCCTTTCCATTATTGTAAGCTTTGTATTTTGGCAACTGGAACTGGACTTTGCTTTAAAGAAACACCACCTTCTTTCCTGCATTTCTACTTAACAACCCAAACATGCGGTGGTTTTTCTGTGAGGAGACCTGTGTAGCTATATAGCAGCTCAGTAAAATCCACGTGCTCTAACCTGAGAACTAGGCAGTAACAGAGCTGGCTCAGAGAAGAGCTCACAAACTACAGAAGAACAAAAGAAGCAGATGCTGCTGAGAAGAGAACGCTGCTCCTGCCATTATTGCTTTGTAATAGGAGCAAAAGTAAATAAACAGATAAATTATATAAACAAAAAGATGCCATAATAAAAACCTTTTTTCTTAAATCTGAACTGATTTCTGACATAACTATTTTCCCCTCACTCCAACGTTTTGAAAGTTCCTAATGTTCATTAAATTTCAACCATAAAAAATTAGCTAGTACTGGAATATTTCCAGTTTCTTTAAAGGGAAAGAGAATCTAATAATATATTTACCTCTCTCTGATAAATTTACCTCTGTTAAGTACCTCAGTCTTTTCCTGATTCTTTGTCACTATTTTCCCTCTGTATCCAATAAAGGATGAAGATCCTCCTTAGCACTCCTTTTCCTGATAACATATTTATAGAAACATTTTTAATTGTCTAATATGGCAGTAGCCAGATTAAGTTCTGGTTGGGCTTTGGCCAACCAAATTTCTAATTTTCTCTCTTCATAACTTCATGATATCCTTGCAGTCCTTCCGGGCTGACTGCCCCTTCTTCCAAATTCATAAACTCTGCTTTTCTTACTAAATTCCAGACAAGGCTTTCTGTACAGCCAGGCTGGTCACCTTCCCTGTCAGCTCATCTTTCTGCACATGGGGACAACCTGCTCCTGTGCCTTTAGGATTTCCTTCTTAAAGCATATACAGCCTTCCTGGACTCTTCTGCCTTTCAGGACTGCCTCCCAAGGGATTCTGTCAACCAGGCTCCAAAACCTGCCCTCCAGAAGTCCAGGGAAATGGTTCTGCTAAAACCCTCCTTCCTTTTCCAAGAACTGAAAACTATCTGTTTGTGATTGCTATGCCCAAAGACGTCCTCCAACTGTCACAGCACCCACCCATCCTTCTCAGTTCACAAACAGCAGGTCCAGCAGAGGCTCACTCACCAAATATGTCACGAAGTTATCCTCCACCCATTCCAGGAACCTCCTAGACTGTCTTCTCTCTGCTGTTTCCAGCAGGCATCTGGTAAATTGAAGTATTCCTCTAGAAAAAGTGCTAGTGATTGTGAGACTTCCCTCAGCTGCTTCTTGAATGCTTCATCTGCCTCTTCGTTCTGGTTAGGGGACCTGTAACAGACTCCCACCATAGTACCTGCCTTGTTGGCCATCCCCCCAGTTCTTACCCATGAACACTCAAATCTATCATCACCATCACTAAATTCATCATCACCATCACTAAATTCTAGACACTCAAAACACTCCCTAACACACCATGCTACCCCACCAGTTCTCCTTCCTTGCCTATCCCTTCTGAAGAGTTTTATAGCCATCTACTGCAGCCCTACAGTTGTGTGAATTGTCCCACCATGTTTCTGTGATGGCCAATGTGTCAGTTTTCCTGCTGCACAGTGGCTTCCATTGTTTTAATTCTCTATGTGCTTCATATAGTAGGGATGTAACACCAAATTGTAAAAATTAACAGTGAAGACAGTAACAGCTGCAAGAACACTGCACAGAAATGACAGGAAATGCCAAGACAAGACTTTTAACTGATGTTTATTGAAGGTTTAAAAATAGGAAATCTACCAGAAGACATACAATTCCCCTTACTCTTCTTTTAGAAGACTTCAAATGTTATTTGGAAAGATGTCAAATTCTCAAGAAGGTCCAGTAAAACTATTGCCTATTCAGAAATCAATGTAAAGAAAGCAAGCATGTAAGTAAGCCTGTGAAAGTAAGACGACAGAGTTTGACAGCACCATTCATATGCTTAATATAATTCATACATGCCAATGTTTTGGACGTAGTAGGAGCAGAAGACAACTTAAACAACTTTTCCTGAGACAGTTTCACTGAAAGAGATCTACTCCCTAAGTAAATATTTTGCCACCTTTCAAGTATTTCTCTGCATTGTGCCATGGAACACATAAGAGAGATGTGTGCTGTACTAGATGTCACTAGTTTTGTCAGTACTAGATGTCACTAGTACTGATGAAACTAGTGTATCCATCATACACACTGCCAACAGATCCACTAGTTTAAGTTTCACAAGCATGGTTATATTATCGAAAGAGCACACCTGACCTAATAATCTCACCTATGACCAGACAGGCCACAGTGATATAAGTTTGGTGGTAGAGCCAGCACAATCACCACTAGCCTAGGGCAAACAAAAGGCTCTCTGTACTCTGCAAGGTGTTCAGCAGAGCTGACACACCCTCACAGAATGCGTCAGGTTGGAAGGGACCCCAGTGGCTCATCTGGTCCAACCTCTCTGCTCAAGCAGGGTCATTCCAGAGCACATGGCACAGAATTGCATGCAGACTGTTCTTGAATATCTCCAGAGAGGGAACCTCCACGCCCTCTCTGGGCAATCTGTTCCAGTGCTTGGTCACCCATACAGTAAAGAAGTTCTTCCTCGTGTTCAGGTAGAACCTCCTGTCCATCAGTTTCTGCCCATTGCCTCTTGTTCTATTTATTGGCACCACCAAGCAGAGCCTGGCTCCATCCTCTTGACACCCACCCTTTAGATATTTACATGCCTTAATGAGGTCCCCTCTCAGACACCTCTTCTTGAGCCTGAACAGGCCCAGCTTCCTCAGCCTTTCCTTGTAAGACAGATTCTCCAGACCCTTGATCAACCTAGTACTCTCCGCTGGACCTGCTCCAGGAGCTCTGTATCTCTCTTGTACTGTGGAGCACAGAACTGCACATAGTTCAAGATGACCCAAACTGCAGACCAGTGTTTAGGAAACTCCAAAAGAGACTGGATTAATTCAGAATATATAATGTAAAAATCCAGTAAACAAAAACAAGCACAGTGGTCATATTAAACACATTAACACTTCACGAAAATATAACTTATGAAGGAGCGACTATTTTGCCAAGTACTACTTACAGGTATGGAGGCACTCCGTTACTGTAGTTGGCTTGATGAGATAGCCTTTACAGATATAGCAGGTGATATGAGGATTGAAATCTTTCACCAAATGCTTCCTCTGAGTAGCCATTCGTGGGGCAGGAAATGCTGGCAGAGTGCTTGGGGCCAGAGAAGCAAGTCTGAGAGGTGTCGATGTCCACAGTTCACAAGAGCTGTGGCACTGCTCTGTGCAACTGGACTTCTCCAGGCATTTGATCTTAATTCCGCACGTCTCACTGAGACATGGCTCATAACTCCTGCACCTGTGCCGGGCAAGTCATTTTCCTACCTGTAACACACGTGGAAAAAGAGAGCTGTATGAACGTGGCCGGACAGCGGCGATGCCCCGGAGGACCAGTGTCGCCATGAACTTGGCAGCGGCGTGGGGCTGTAATTTACATAACAGCAGCCGCCGTGCGCCAGCAGCCGAGGTCCGAGGCCGCGCCCCCGCGCCGCCGGGCTCCGGCCGCCGGCGGGACGGGCTCGGGGCCGCGGTGA
>VZTF01002606.1:46455-77067 GCA_013397755.1 Cnemophilus loriae | reverse complement strand
GCCCCGCACCGCGGGCTGCCCGCGCACGGCGGCCGGACGGGAGCGGGGCGGCGGCGCTGCCGGCCCCAGGTAAGCGCAGCAGCGGCGCCCGGCCCGCGCCCTCGGCCCGGAACACACCCGTTGGGGCACCGGCGCCGTGTCTTAAAAATAACTTCAGCTTCTGCCCGTGGAAAGGTGGAAGTTAAGTCCATTTCTCCAGCCCGCAAATGCAAACACTGAACACTGCACTAAGTTAGCCCAAATCCCGTAAAAATACGTGTGCTTTCCTCGAACCGGGACCAACTAGCCAAGGGCTTAGCACAAGTGAAAGCTGTCTCCGTCGCTCAGAGCATCTGCTTTTTGCCCCCCTAGTCACAGAAATCCATCATATTGCCAGGTAAATAGCCATTAAACTAATGCTGCATTAATTTTCCAATTGTACTATTTCTAGAAAATTTCTTTTATACTGCTTTTAACAATAATGACAGAAACATAAGGAGACATTTCCTGTATCAGCTGCAATGCCATCACATTACCTGCGACTATTTTAGGTCTTTGCTTTTCTGTTCTGCATTTTGAAATAAATGCTCATTTTGCACTGGCTCTCCAGTGCACTCTTCCTTTCATCCTTGTGTAAGTGCTGCAACAGCAGAAGGCTTTAATAACTTTGGCCTGTTTCTGCCATCCACTCCTACTGCTGTAATATTTACCAGGCAATAGATCTCCATTTACATCAATTCGATTGTAGGCTGAGTCAGGTACATCAAAAACTGTTACAATTAAACTTACAGTGCAATGATGAATGCATGATAAAACAGACACAAAGCAATTTGACAGAATCTGAATGATTTTCCCTGTTCATCTTGTAGGAGGTTATTTTTCCACAACATGAACAAAAGTTTATATAGCTAAAAATCTTTTGAAGCAGCATAGAATCATAGAGTATCCTGAGCTGAAAGCAACCCACAAGGATCATCGAAGTCCAACCCCTGGCCCTGCACAGGAACATCCCCGAGTCACAGCATGTGCCTGAAAGCAGCCTAACTGCTTCTTCAACTCTGTCAGCCTTGATGCTGTGACCATTTCCCTGGGGACTCTATTGCAGTGCCCATCCACCCTCTTGATGAAGAACCTTTTCCTAATATCCATCCTAAACCTCTCCTGAGTCGGCTTCAGGCCATTCCCTCGGGTCCTGTCACTGGTCCCCTGAGAGAAGAGATCAGTGTTCAACCCCCTGCTTCCCCTCATGAGGAAGTTGCAGACTCTATGAAGTCTCCCCTCAGTCTCCTCCAGGCAGAACAAGCCAAGTGACCTGAGCCCCCTGCTCCTCGTAAGGCTTCCCCTCTAGGCCCCCCACCATCTTCACAGCCCTCCTTTGGACACTCGCCAACAGCTTTAGATCTTTCTTATATTGAGGTGGCCAGAAGCGCCCCCAGCACCCAGGGCGAGGCTGCACCAGTGCAGAGCACAGCAGGACAGCCACCTGCCCTGACTGGTGGCCTCTGTGCCTGATGCACCCCAGGATTCAGCATAGCTTAATGGAGTTGTGTTTTGATGGTTTTGGCCTTCTACTATTAACCATTGTTCGCGTTTTTATACCATAAAGCACACACTGACAAGTCAGGCTAAAAGAACACTAAACATAGGAAGAGACAACAAAAACTATATACATCTCATGGAAATATTTTCATTAGTCACATTCAGTCAGTTTGGTAGAAGAGACATATTTCAGAACGTGCATGAGTGGCTCTGCTCGAATGTAGTTTGATACAGCATTATTAAACTTATATACATGCATTTAAAACAAGCAACTGCTGATGCTCTCCTGGCTGTTTCCAAATCACTGCATCTGGTAAAGCTTGTTTTAAAACTAACCTGTATTCTAAGTGAGATTTCATAACATAGTTTATCAAGTGTCCCATTTGAAAAAAAAAGAACCCAACATTTTCTAAATGAGTTAATCTGCTAGGCTCATGCTTACACAGTAATGGATGCACAGTATTCTATTCAAGCCCATTAAAAACTCAGTTATATCATTTATTATACTGTGTAGCCCGTGCAGTAATGCTCACACAGCAGCTGGGATACTTGCAAACATACACAACTGGTATTGATTCCCATAAGTCATACTGAAGACCCTCTTTTAAGGACAATCAGTCTCATGCCAGGTGAGTGACAGTGTACATGACAAATTCTTGCCTCATCTCTCCACAGTGCAGGAACTCAGTCCTGCTGGTACCAAGTCATATTTATGAGATGCTGACTGAAGGTGATGAAAGCTGAGGCTTTCAGCACCTTTCCAGACCACAACATAAAGAGCAAATGAGAAGCAGCACAGAAGAAGCTCTCATTTCATTATCAGAGGGAAGTAGATATTTCAAATACTTACGCTTTATATCATCAGGAAGCAAATTATGTTAATAAATGCTTATGAATTAATTATCATTTCAAAGATAGTTAACTCCTAGCATTGCATGCAACAGGTTTATTTAAAAATACAGGTCTATATAAGTGCTGCAAGCATTTTGATCTACTTATAGCAGTTCAAAGATAACAAGAATAGTGTTTGAATCAAACAAGGCAGTCATTTCATATCGTGAAAGAAACAGAATTAAGAAATGAACTGAGCTCAGAGTAAATATATGTCATGTATTAGTGACAGGAAACATGGTATGACAGAGAGGGTGATTATAGCCTTCAAATGAATGATGAAAATACAGCTGCTCCCATTTTTCTGTGTTTCTTAAACTTTTCCCTTTCTCATCAACTGACTTTTACTCAGCAGTCCTCAGTGTCCTCTAACACAGTGCTTACTATTTTAAAAAGCCAAGTCCTTTTCCACTTACATTAGCTTTCCTAACACATAGAAAATAAAGGCGGCTTTCTAAGCATTATCAGCCTTGAGTACTTTCTTGAAATCCTTAAAGAACTACGGTATGATCCTGATGTGAAACAGAGTAATTACTTACATTTAATATGAATAAAATGTATCTTTTTAAAGGAACAGCCAGGACACACAAGAACTTGTGAACTCCAAGTATTTCACTAAAGCACTTCTAATACTTTTTGAAATATACCAATATTTGATGTCAGCTCCCAAGTGAATTGCAGAGATGAAATAAACATTGGTCAATAAAGCCAAATTCTCAGCAACATTTGAAAAGAGTGAATAATTCTAACTTTGCAAGAAGATCCGCATTGGTACAATGTTACACCCCTATCGAGCTACTCTGAAGTCTGTTTCTACGCAAGGCTCCAACTACCCTCCAGTTATCCTAAGAGTTACTTGTATTTTGTAGATGGAAGAATTACTGGGGCACATCTCAACTAGGAAACTAACAAAACAAAAAATCCCTACTTTTCTTAATAGAAATTGTGTAGCAATCTGAATGACATTTAGAGAGAACCATAGTATTCACCTTCACTGAATATTGATTCCCTAGACATCTCATGGAAATGCCATTCTACAGCTTTTAAAAACTTGAAAACTTCACAGAATTCCTTACGTTGGAAGACACCTCTTGAGATCATTTAATCCAACCTGTCTCCTCAGGCAGGGTCAGCTAAAGCAGGTTGTCCAGGACTCTATCCAGCTGGGTTTTGACTATCTCCACAGATGGGGCTGTACACACTCTCTGGGCAATCTGTTCCAGTCTTGATCACCTTCATAGCACAAAAAAAAAAAAAAAAAGGTTTTCTTGTTATCAGATAGAATTTCATGTATTTGAATTTGTACCCATTACCTCTTTTCCTGTCAGTAGGCACTACTGAGAACAGGTTGACTTCTTCATATTCGTTCCCTCCCATCAAGGAATTATATATGCTGAAAAGATTCCCTTGAGACTTTTTTTTTTGCCAGCTGAGCAGCCCCCAAACTCTCAACCTCTCCTTATATGAACAGTGCTCCAATCCCTTAAACATCTTTGGGGCCCCGAGACTTCCTTCATGTCCTTCTTGTTCTGAGAACTGGACACAGCACTCCATATGTCACCTCATCAGTGCTGCACCACAGAGAGGAAGATCAACCTCCCTCAAACTGCAACTTACTTAAAATTACTGCATATTTACTCAAGTAGAAAGAAGAGATCACATATAACCACCTGGGATCTCTTATTTCCAGTGTTAAATTCCCAAACAAGTAGAACATTATCTAGAATAGAACACTAATTGGGTTGGCAGGACCTTTGGACATCATCTGGTCTAATGCCTTTGCTCAAAGCAGGTCTCATGTTAAAGTTAATTCAGATTGCTCAGGGCTTCATCCAAAGAAAGTCTGAGTATATGTAAGGATGGCAATTATGCAACCTCTCTAGGCAACCTGTCTCAACCCCTGACTATCCTCATTGTGAATTAATTTATTTAGGTCCAGTTGGAATTTTCCTTGCTCCATGTTGTATATTTTATTATAAATATATCGATAATTTACTAGCAGCAAGTAAACTTAACTCTTACTGCCATTATCAAAGTCTTTCCCATAATCTTGGGATCATGTGACATATTTCTTTGCTTTTTAGCCAAAGAGTAGTAACATTGTTTATCATACAAAAAATAGTAGTGTGATCAGTGTGAAGACTGCCCTTGATTCAATGGGAAACAACAGGAATTAGGCTATTCTTATCCCCATCACTTACTAGTGAAAATGATCAGCAATGAGGTTTTGCATTTCTACCATGAGGGTTTTTCTTCATCCCTACTGAGATCTCTATAAGAAGCCATATATTAGCACACAATAGCACCTCTGGGATATATATATATAGCATTTCTCAATGCTTATTCTTCTTTTATAGCCTAAAGTAAAGTAGCAAAGCAGGCTGCAAAATGCCAACATCTGTATTATTAGGCCATTGACAAATACGTAAACAAGAAAAATGCATTCAAGAAACACTTCAGGAGAAAGGTAAAATTGTGTCACACAGTATTCCAACTGTGTTGAACTAAATTCCAGGAACCTCTAAAAAAGTAAGAGAAATAGTAAAGTAAGTTCCTACAGACTATAATAATTGGCTGCTAGTAAAAAGAGAGAATCAAATAAGTGACTCTGGCAAGGGAAAGATGAGCAGGTCTGTATTGTTAAACATTTCCTTAGCACAATGAAATGCTAGTCAGCCGTAGCACACACTGTCTTTTCCCAGCTAGGGAAACAGAAAACAAGTAAGAAACAAGGTCATATCAGTGGGAGAGGGAGACTGCCAGTGCAAGGGAAAAAAAAAATCATAACTCTGAAACAAAATTGACTAGAAATTGTCACAAGCATGAAGGAGACAATTTAACTTTAGTCACTTGTATGCAGAGGCTGAAGGGAAAAAATATCTGGTTTAGAACATGTTATTAACTGACCATTAAACATACTGACTGATGATCTTGTGACCAGTTTGACACATCTCCCTGGAAATAGCAAATTTAAGAACTGTGATTATTGTCTTCAGAGGTCTTTCAAGTTTAAAAACAACAATCTATCTCAGCAGAATTCAAACTTTTCATCTAAAAGCAGCTGTGGATTTAAGAATTACATGGAATGGGCATATTTTTAAAAGGTATTTTCCTTCTGTTTCCTTGATTATTTTGTCACTATTCTGGATTTTTATTTTGAAGAACAGTTTGAATAGGTATGATTACATGTATCAGACACAAACATATCCAGAAACTTCCCAGAGGAAGTGAGACAAACTTACAAAGTTTTAGCGACCAAATGGTCTGTTCGGTTACCCCAGTGTCCAATGTGTGAACTGTGATCAGCTGTTGCTTTGTGGTTTGTTTAGGGTTTTTAAAGCATGGTAAAGGTACAGACGGCCATGTAGCCAAGCTGATTCTTCATGTGAGAATGACCTAACTGACGTTATTTTGGCTTTGAAGGCTAAGATTCTTTATTATAGTATAAAACCTTGTATTGTGCCACAACAGTTGTTTGTGGGTTTTTTTCTTCATAGGTAACTGATTCCTGGTGAAGTGGAGTTTGCCTTTGAAGCATCAGAGACCGCTCGCAGGGAATGATGCAACTGCAGGAGGTTTACAAGATATAAAAGCAAGATGCTTCTGTGCCTCCACTTGCCTGCGCGCTTGGTTAAAAACCAGTGATCTGTGGTGGAGGTAGGATCTCTGGGCTACTAAAATGCTGGTGGTATCCTCAACCTCTCCTGGTTTTATCTCATGGCATGCTAACTTCTATGAACTTTGGTCTGCAGTGCTACATCTCGTTCACCTTTTTATAGGGTATTGAAAAAAATGTTTCGTGGTTCTTGGTATGTTCTTTAGGCTGCAATGGAGCAGGCATTATTTCAGAGTTGCCTGTGATTGTGGAGATCCACAGGGCATGACCAAAGCAGTCTTTTACAGTCCTATGCTTTATATAAATTTCTAGCAATTCTGTATAAGTACAGAATCTAGCAAGTCTGTGTAAGTAGAGCAAGTAATGGTGGTCTGCTTTGGTAACATCTGAAAGAAGATGCATAATTTGAAACAATTACCTTGGTTCTTAATCAGGTGTTCTCCCTGCACCATGAACATCTTGCATCATCAGAATTACATTTTTGGTCTCCGGCCATTTACTTCACTTCTACTGGAGAGTTTGTTAGACTGTCTCTGAATTAATGCAAATCAGACTTGTGTTGCCATTTCTAGTATTGTATAATCTCCAATACTTCTTCACTACTTTACCTATTGCTATCTGATTATACGCTTCTGCCAGTTCAGTTTCCTTTTACTCTGCTCTCTACACCTGCTTATTCTGAGGCTTCTCCAGAGAAAATCTGCTCTGCAATTAATGCTACTTCCAGTCTCCCTGCTACTTCACAACGGAAAAAAATAAATCAATCAGTGACACTCAGAGCTACATTATCAGAAAAATTCCAGTGGTGTAGTCATGCACAGAGCAGCCTGATACAGCTGTTGTCCGCATGGGCAAGACTATGTCTCCTCCATAGACTTCCAGGATCTGTAGGTCATAGAGCAAACACTTTGCCAATTTGATGTATGTATCCTTCCAGGGGAAAATTATTTCTATAACAGTATGAACATAGGTTTCAAATTTGCTAATCAACTCACAATGTAGTCTATGCTTTTTCACAAGACATCCTAATGGCTTGCTATAATTCTATTACTTCTTAAAAAATCCATTTCTGTCAGTAATATATATCCTCTTCCATTCTATACTGCATTTTATACATATAATACATAAAAATACTGATTATAGATAATATTTTTTCCACTCTTTTTTCCCCCTCGAATTATCAAAGCCACTTACATCAACACATACAGCTCAGCTAAACAATAACCTGAAGTCTTCAAATGGTTTTACAGAGTGTCATCTCTCAATTTCCATGAAATTAAAAGACAAATGAAAACAATGAAAACAAACTGTAAAAAAACTCCAATGACTCCCACTAAAATTGTTACTAACAGATTTTGTTTCTTACAGTTGAAAACTGGCAGGAATGCAAATCAAATTGTATCACACATGTCAAACAGCTTCACAATTATGCAATCAACTTGCACTGCAAATTAAAAACAAGACTCGCTACTAGATCTTAAGTCAAAACAAATTTAAAACGTCAATAAGCTCAGCAAAAGCAATCCTCAACAAATCTACTCATGTCTGTTACGATGGCAGAACCAGAAAACAAAGAGGCTTGAAAGGAAATAGAAAAGTAGCGATCAAATTGCCTTGTCTTTTACAAGACAAATTAATGACATTCACAATGTCTTAGGGAGTTAACCACTCTACTTCAATTGATTTTCAACAGGAGTTCTGTTTCCAGCTTTTTCAAGAATAAAACCTTTAACTTATCAACACAATGTTGGGTGGACTCCATTTCATTTGAACTGCACGGGACTCATTCATGGGAACTGTCACTTTGTCAGCCCATTAAAACAGTCAGCTTTGTCAGAGAAAACCTAACACAGATACCTGTGAATTTGATTTTTACTTGTAAAACAGAGAATGTTTCTTCTGGGTAAACTAAGAGAAAATAGGGGGCAGACTGAGATACCAAGCTTCACATCCTCCTATGATCTTTTTCGACAGCAATTTAGTATATATATATGTATATAGAGAGTCAAGGTCTGTGCAGAAACATGTTCCATGTGATCCTGTCCATCCAATCATATCACTACAGTCACTGTGGAATTTGGCCTTCTGAGTTAGATAAAAAAGTCTCCGTAAGAAAAAGCAAAAATAAAAGTTCTTTAGGTATTTTAGATGTTTGTAACAGTTCACATTAATACATGAGAGTCACTGCATAGAATATTTGCCTGAAAGCATTATCTTGAAATTCTAATAATTTTTATGCACTATACTAATGGAAACAATTAAGCAAAACTCATACATTTAGTTGATTCTTCATGTGAATAATGCGCTAGTTTTGAGGAGAAACAAACTCAGGATTCTAGCCAGAACCTGTCCTCAAGTGAGCAATCAGCCCATAACTTGGGTTGTTCTGCAGTTCTGCAGTGACATTAGCTTAGGAAGTTGACTGCTGGATTGCCCAACCTTCCATGACTGTATGAAACCAAAAAAATTTGCATAAATGGTGTCAGCGTCTGACATTATCACTGAGTTTTCTAAAGAGAAGATGTATAAAACAATTCTCAAGTATGCAAAATAAGCTTGATATTGTTTTTTGCAATTACAAAATCCTGGCCTACAGACTCTGCCTGCATGTAAACAATATATTCTTGGTTTATGTGCGTTTAATCAGATGGAGCACAAAACCAACCAAAAACTGTGAGACCATGTTTATCATCCCTGCATCTTGAACTTCCTCTTGTAGTACTTGGAAGTCTGGGTTCAGTGCAGTGCTAATGAGATCATGTGGCTTTTAGCTGAGTGTGCTGTGGCCGTTTGGACTCCCTGTTTTTAGGGTTCTCGACAGAGCAGGGCTGAGTTCCTCTCAGAATACAAAGAATATACATGATCCTGCTTTTACAAAATTGTACTGTCTGCTGAAGCTCATTTTCACATTTCTAACTTGTCCAGTCTCATCAACTAGACATGATTGTGGACTACTGTGCCACAAAATTCTGTTGGAAGAAAATGTTGGTGAGAAATGTAGCTGATACCTCAGGAGATTACATGCTTTTGAGTCTAAAATGAATTCTTAAGCATACCAGTACAGGCAAAGCCCTTCTAGAGATCAAGATATTTGAATACAACAAAATAATATCTGTTTTGGTCCTAAAATGTATAATGGCACTTAATGAAAACATCTAACAAACATACAAATTGGATCATTGTATTAAGAAGCTTGTTTTGTATATAGAAAAACAGATCTTCATTTCCTCCTCAAAAAGAATCACAATCTTGCCAAAATCACTACATTCCCCTGCTGGGATATCTATACTTAAATGGCAGGTTAACTATATTTATATTACATCTTTAGGCCTGGATTGTATAAACATTACTATGTAGCATCGCTATGCATGCCCAGAGTCCATGCAAGCCTACAGTCCTCATTAAAATCGTGACTATCAGCTTTCACCAAGCTTTAGTCTGGAAGTCCATGCAGCAATGTACAGATATATGTAACAGTGACCTCCTTATATCTTAGAAAGGTATATAAATCAGCAGAGAGCATGCATCACTCTTTACTATTGTTTCATGCCTCGCTGCTATTTCTAATCTGTATTGCAAGAGTTCCAAATTCTACAGTGACTGTCAAACACTAAGAGATTCTATGAGATGAGATTTATCACAGATATAATAGCTCAGCTTCAGGGTGCCAGCTGCCTTTTCTTTTCACTGTATCAACACACTTGAAAAAGCACAAACATACCCTAAACATTTTTACTTGCAGAATTTTTCACATTTTGTAATGAACTGACCTTGCGTAAATGTTAAATACATTTCAAGAATGGTTTTCTAAAGCAAACGATAAACTATGCTAAAGACATCCAATTTCTGACCTTTCTACATTACTAGAATCTTTATGCATTCTACTGAGTTTTTTTAGATGTGACTGTTTCCTTCAGTGCTGTAATAACTTTAAGTTCTAGAGGCGTAAAGCTAGAAGGTTTCACCTATCAATTTTTATGGCAAATCTCACTCCATTCCCTCATCTAATATCCTTGGGAAGCTTTTAAGAATAAAAGGCAAAATACTCTTAAAATTATTTCCCTTTATCACAAATGCATAGATGGGAATATGAAATTTTGACAAGGTATTTGGCTTATGAGAACTTGTTGATACATGTAACACATAGTCTGCTCCTATCATCATGATGCTGTCTATTTAATAATTCACATTTAAATACAAGACCTCAGTTGCCACAGCTCAGTAGGAATAAAATTAATGCGATTTACATTTTTCCTGCTGAGAAATCTGGAATTCTGTCTAATGTTTTATCCTGTGTCTTTTAAACTTGTCAGAAACAGTGGTGCCATCATAACCCCCTATCAGTCAGCAACTAAAATATGTATTTGGGGGCTGTGTCTTCCATTATGCATCACCTTACCAAAATTATGACAGAAACCATTGTTACAAAATATACCTAAAAGAGATACTCTCAAACACAGACTGGCAATTTACAGTTTTACCTGATATATTTAAAATGTATTGTACAATTTTCTTCATGGCATCTGTTTTTCTCCACATTTGTACCTTCCCCCTGCCTTTTTCTTTCTATATCAGTGAATAGTACAAAAAACTCGAGAACAGTTGAAAACTGTCAAGATGAGGTACTGAAACTTCTTATAATCCTGTTTTATGTTAGTGCCCTCAGTCAATAAGGACAAGTGAATGAATTTCAGTAGAGAGACTAAATAATACTCCTGAAAACTAATGCTTTTGGTACAATTAATGTGGTGCTAACAAAACCACATAACAAAGATAGCCATAAAGAAGAGAAATAGAAAGTAATACTGTTTTGTTGTAGATAGATTATATTCAGCCACTTTTTTGAAGAAGTAAAAAGTAACTCCATAGTTTGTCCGGGTTCTAGGATCACCTGTCCAAATCTTTACATACAATTTTTACTCAGTAAAAAAGTCAATTTTACTATGTTTGTTAGAGCAAACATCCTTGCTATGAATATGACCTCTCAATGGTGTTATTGTCCAAACCATTGTCACTGATATAAACAGGAGCAAATTTAAATGGCACTTAGTGGCCAAAGAACAACAAACTTGTAACCACTTGCAAGAATACTGTAATTTATTTAGCATAGACAAAAGGTGATGGAGATCCCTACTTCTTTGGTGTTTTTTTTTCAAAACCGCAGAACACAGAAACATTAGTCAGAGAAGACGCAAATATTTACTATAAAAAGTGAAAGGCACGTATTACTCTTAGCACAAAATTTTCTGCCCTCCGTTAATGTTTTTATCATACAAAGTGCTTGAACAGTCACTAAGGTGATTAAGGGCTTGGAGATTCTGTCATATGAGAAGAGGCTGAGAGTACTGAGGTTGAGCCTTGCTCAGAGTGGGTTCTTAGCAATGTGTATAAATACCTGATGGAGGAAGTAAGTAAGACAGAGCAAGAGACTCCTCAGTATTGTCCAGTGACAGGACAAGAGGCAGCGGACACAAACTGAAACATGGGAAAACCCATTTAAACACTAGGAAAAAAAATCTACTGTGAGGGTGAACAAACGTAGAATCTGTCTACACAACAACAGACAGAGAGAGAGAGCTGGGAGTGTTTAGCCTGCATGAAAGTAGGGTCAGGGGAGACCTTAGTGTCTTCAAATTCTTGATGGAGGAAGGAGTAAAAAAAGACTGAGAGAGAATCTTCTCGGTGCCCAGTGAAAGGACGAGAGGTAATAGACACATAATGAAATATGGGAAATTCAACTTAAACATCAGAAATAGGCGATTTTTACTGTGAGGTTTTTGGAACACTGGAATTGTTTGCCCAGTGGAGCCTCCATCAAAAGACTTTCAAAAACAAACTGGATAAGGTCATGAGTAATCTCCTCTATTGGTCCTGCTTTAAGTAGGGGAGGTGGAAGAGATGAGCTCCAGACATCCTTTCCAACCTCAGTGATTCTGGGATTCTGTGAAATACTAACCAGAATTACTCAATAGGCCTGGAATATGTTCACTTCATGCCGTTTTAGGCTACCTGCAAACAGAAAGTGTATGAAGTGTTAGTCACCTCAGCTGAGTCTGACCTGTCACAGAGGTGAATGCCATGGTCAGTGCTGGGGTCTGGTCTCACCCCATGACATTGGTCTCTCCTGAGTGTGCAGCATGGTTACCAGGGATACTCCAAAGCCTGCACTGGCTCTGACACCACCTTGTCTATATTACCCTATGGGATCCGCTGTGCTGAGCATCACAATGTCAACTAAACAAAAGCCACTGGGTTTTCCTAAAAATCATTACAGATTGGTGTCATATTGGACAGCAGCTTTGTGTCCATTCCCATTTCCTCCATGACATGTCTAAAAATTTAAATTATGAAAAACTACTATTTAGTAATTTAAGGACAAAACTACCATTATAGTAAGCTTCCTGGAATAGTGCATAACAGCAAAATACACAGTCCTGTTAAACTGGATTAATAGCTGCTTTGCATGGCCCAACTTCCCTCGTTTTTCCCCTCATTCAAGTTTTTCTATTTCTCATCTCCCCTCTGCATTCCCCTGCTTCTGTGAGTTGCTACATTTCTTAGAGGCATCAAATTTTAAAATCTGATGAACAAATTCTGATGATCAAAATCTGATGAACAAATTTAGCTTCCGGAGAAATAATTGTGTTTTCAAAATAGTATAGCTTTGGGGTAGAGATGTTACTCCATGTTATTTATGTAATAGGAGTCTAAATCCTTCTTGAAGAGGAAAACTCAACAATCTCAAATTGCAGATGTCCTTTCGAAGTATAGAAGTCTACTCAATCAACTAAGTTTTATATTCAGTTCACTACTTGACTTTAGAACAGCTACAACCCAGTTGTCCTAGAGGAGAACGCCATTGCAGAAGTGAGTAATTCAGGCTGGAAAGCGGTCTCTGTTAGGCGTGGTTCAGGACTAGAATGGGGGTAGCCAAATTTAGGGTCCAGGCTACATATTACCACGATCCAGTTTAGGGAAATCTGGGTGAAACTCTGTGGACTCAAGCTTTAATTATGTCTATTTTTTGCTTGTCTGAAAGCACAAAGGAAATCACACACCTTGGGAATTCTGGGGCAACTGTCAGCTAGTATTCCCCAGTAAAAGAGCTCTGTTGAGCACAACAGCCACAGAGGTGTGCCTTTTGGTCTTCTGTGCATAAAGGAAGAGTCTGTATTTTGGGACAGGGAGGGCCAAGGGAAGACAGAGGATGGAAAAGTCTTGCCTCTACAAGAAAATATATCAGAAGAAAACCTAAAGGTTGACTGCAGTATTTAGTAAAGGAGTAAGACAAAAGCTGATAAAAATAAAACAATCTATTTTTTGAAAGGGAAAAGCAGATCCATTCTTTGAACTAGCTAACCTCATTAATAATGGAAGTGAACAGATATACCAGCATAATCTAGTCACACAAGGTCCAGGGCAAGCTGGGTCCCATTTACTGAAACCTGACAGTATTTTTATTGGTATTTAACAAAACTGGCTAGATTACATTTAGGGCAAATATATCCAAAAATATCCATTCAGCTAATACCTTCAGCTGCAGTAGAAACATACCCTTTTGAGAGTCCATCTGCTCTAAAAAGTCTCCAACATAAACTGTGTTAAGAAAAGGATGCATTACTGAGCCTGTTTTACATAAAGACTAAAATATTTCTAGCTGTTTCCTAATAAATTTTTGATGTCAGCCACACAGGAAGACATGACTGCCTAGGAATTAAACCTCCAACTCTGAAATTCCAATACAATGTGTTAATCACAACATTAGTCTTCATCTGAATGTTAATTTGACATGCATTTAAACCAGACATCTAATCTCTGAGGTGAGAGATTTTATTTTAAAAAAATAGCCATACTGAACACTTAACCTACATTTTGCCTCATACTGCTATTGATACCAGCTCCTGAAAATAATCAAGATATCGGCAGATAGTTTTAGAACAGGATTGGTAAAAAATTAAGAGTTAAGTCTCAAATTTTCAGCATATGGAGGCAAGTAAAACATTTTGCAAGATAAAATATTTGAAGATAAAAAGCTGGATTCTTCAGAACTTCATGCCTTATATAGTACGTGTCTGTGTATTTATAGATACAAAATTTTATACACTTGTGCCTGGAACAGAACTTTGTGTTTTAATTGCAGTTTTGAATTTGGTTTTAAGCAAGAGCAAATGATCACTTAAGATGACAAAGATTCAGAGCCATCAACTCATCTTTCTTTTTCATATTAACAAATATCTCATGAACATTAATATTGCTGTTTACACAGCCTAATCCCACACAATACCATCATGACTTCCTGAAACAAGTTGTTTTTATGTCTCCATGATGTATTTAAATGTACTTTTACCTCTGCTGTGATGAAGAGATTGTTTGTTAATACACATCTAGCACTGATACGGTGTTTTACAGCTATACATGACTTATTAAAAAGGAAATAAAAAGGCACAGTTACGCTCATTTACAAAGCAGCAGTTAATATTAATAATCACTGAAACAGAAATACGGTCTCATTTTATGTTTGTAATTAACTGAAAGTATTTTTGGTTGGAAATAGAAGAATGCTGTTACAGATTCACTCTGCAGTGAGGTTTAAATATAACATCTCCATCATTGCACTGCTTGCAGCATGGTTAGAAATGTGCTTGTAAACTACTCTCATTCCACACAAGCACAAGTACCACAGTCTCCCAATAATCTGGGGTGAAGACATCAAATAAAGGATACCACCAGTGTCCACAGTGCATTGATAACTGGGAGAACAAAGTGTCACTCCTTCTAACTCCTGTAACTCTTAGGTGAGAAAATTCCAGTGCATTATCTAATACCAGTGTGCTGGAAGCCTGTGGACTATTCAGAACTGAAGTGGTCCTCTGGTCTACTGCTCTGTTGCACCTCTCAGTCCTAAAGCCACAAAGATGGCATTATAGTCCCAAGGGTGTTTTGTTATGTTTGCTTAGGTTGTGATCACTGCAGAGGCAGAAACTGCTCGTTTGAGACTGCCAAATTTCTGTTCTTTTTTCTAGTCCCTTCCTCGTACCTCCCAAACCCAGGATGGTTAGACACTGTAAGTACCTTCTATTCTGTCTAAAGTACTTCCAATACTCCATAAGCACTCAAGCAAACTCTGCTTCACAGTGGAGTCAGGGACTCACTTCACTAGCATGTGAGCAGAGATGAGGAAAGAATAAAGTTTTCACACAATATTCAAACATTGTTATGTAAAGAAAACTACTCACATGAGGAACGCTAGACTGCTTACATCCCTACAGACTCTGTGTCAACAAAAATAACAGCAACCTTTTCTCTCTCTATTCCCGAAACAGCACTGAGAGTAAACCTGTAAATCGGTAGATTCCAGCAAAAAATTCAGTTCCACCAGAGACTAATGCCAAATATGATCTTTCAGATCTCATTTCTCTAAAAAAGGAATGCATTATGTTAGACAGGAGTAGGCAGAAACATAAGACATTTAGTCAAAACATCCAAAAGGCTCCTGCCCAAGAAAACTGATACTCTAGTTACAGAAAGTTGAGGATTATGTAATGCACACAACTGTATAAGTAGTCTGTTTTCTGCAGTGAAAGGAATGAAACAGAGTACTTACTGACCTAAATACAAACTTTTGTCCAAGACAAACATAAATTCTTGTTTTTCAATTCTTTCAATTCTTGAGCAACTTCAGTGGGACACACAAATATGTACCTTGAATATCTTTTATGTGTGGATTTCCTTCTCAGTCTGAGTTAGAAATATTCATCTCCCGCACCATGCGACCTATGAAATGTGTTCAAAAGCACCAAGGTTATCTATAAAATACTGTGTTCCTCCTTCCTGAAAAATGTTTTGTTATTCAGGTGCTCTCTATGGCTTTTTATAGCTCAAGTCTCAGATGCTTCCTAAGTCATCCTACTAAATAACTGTACTGGGCCTGGCTATGAATGAACAGAATGAACTTTCTTCCCAGCAGCTCACATGGGCTTTTAGTTACCTGCCCAAAGCAGTGCTGATAGCACACTAAGGTTCTGCAATTGCTGAGCAGTGCTTGACCAGCACCAAGGCCCTCTCTCTTTCTCATTCCCACCACAGTGAAGACTGCGGGGGTGCAATACACTGGGAGAGGATGTAACCAGGCAGATGATGTGAACTAACCAAGGAGATATTCCATGCCACGTTACACCACGCTCAGTCCTGATAAGGGAAAACAGGGGGGCTTAGGGATGTTAGCTGCCATTTCCTTAGAACTGGCTGTTCATCAGTCTGCCTGTGGGACGTGGACAGCGATCGCCTCTGCCCCACTTGTTTTCTTTCCTTTCTCTCATCTTTCATCTATCCTTCACTTTATAATCTTTTTAACTTTTTTTCACCTCGACCCCTGAATTTTTTTACTTTTACTCTTCCCTCATCTCATAGGGGCTTGGGGTGAGTGAGAGAGCAATTTGTGGTGCTTAGCTGCCCGCTGGGCTTAACCCACAAAAATAACATAATAAACAGAATTTGTGATTTCCTACCTGTCTGTTGTGCTGCCTGGTGTTGTGTGAGTAGGTATTGGGGGTTTATGCACACTAGTGATTAAGCCTGTACTTGTGTTACAAGCAGATATTTACTGTCCCATTTCTCCACGGCCAGATGCAGATGTGCATGGTATGACATGACCAACATCTCTGAGGGATGGAAAGAACGCAGGAGTGGGCTGCGTGCCAGCTGAAGTACTTACCCAGACAGCATCCAGCTCAGTTTCTAGTTTGCCTATAGGTCAATTAGCATAATCAGAATAATTTTGTTTAACACTATACATTGATTATGAGTTGTCAGCATAAATGCTTTCAACACACTTGCCCCAAACTAAACACAAAAATTCTACCAAAACATAGCCTTGTACTGCACATGTTTCTTACCCTGGGGAGAGGATGTGAGAAAAGACTGTGACAGATGTTAGGGACATTGTTTACTATGCTGCTGGAAGATGTTTCATTTATATGGTAATAAATACGTTATAAGAAGCCATACAGATTTATGGCATAATCTCAGACAGATATTTATATCAGGTTATTAAATATTTTTTAAGACTGGGAATATACTAGATATGAATTATAGTATTTTTTGGTGTCATCCCACTAATACCTGTTACTTTGACTGCATTCATAGAAAGGTACCATTTGTATTACTGAATATTCTTAATGTCCTCTCACTGAGCACTAAAATGCTGTATTACTTCACAAATAAAAAAACACTTAGCATTAGATTTTCATACATAAATTTTATGGGTAAAATAGAAATCAAACTGTACAGACTCTAAATTAGAAGTCATTGCAAGCAATTTTCCCTACTGACTTTAAGGGGATTTGAACCTGTGGCTTTTGACTCTTAAAATAAACACTGCCTCACTGTCACATATGAAAAATATTATGAATAGTGAAGAACTGCAGAACTAGTTTAATCTACTCCTTAGAGCAAACTGAGACTCTCCTAGAGGGGCTTAAAGATTACTGTACATCTAAAGCAAAGCTCTATCTTGCATACCACTGAAGTATAGTACAAAGAAGACTTAAAGAATGTGGTTATTAACAGGGATATTTATTGATCATAACAAAATATTTATTTTCTGTCGGTGGTATGAAAAAAATTTGCCACAGTGAAGAGAAGAAGCCTTAAAGATAGGAGTCCTGACTTCTTATGGTTCCTAAGCATATGCTAGTTCTATTTACACAACATACACCCCTGTGTTACTTTAGGGAGGCTGGGCATACAATTCCACACAATATTTATTTTCTCTAACCTTATTATTTTAAAAATAAATATGAGCCATTCAATTGAGTCTGACTTTCTTCTTTCTGAAAGAATTCTGGAACGCTGATCTTGGACCATCCTGCACCTTAGCTAGTTTGTTTTTATTAATTGTTAAAACAACACATCTTTTCTAGGTTTATTTTTAAAGAACATAAAAATATAAATGGAGAAGGGTTTAATACAGAACAAACAGGGAACAGTATTTTTACAGAAAACTTAATGGCTAAGCAGATGTCTAACCTACTTTGAGACCAACATGTTATGCAAATACAGTACACAGCTCTCTCTTGTAGCCCAGGGCTATCTTTTGCAGGACTAGCTGTTGCTTTACTTTCCACATACTTTTTGGATACTACCTATCGAAAAGGAAGATAAAAGAGCACTTAAAATTTAAATAGCCAGGTATTTTACTAGGGACCCTATCACGCCTTTATAAAGTGCTGACAAACCACACTAGATGTGCTGTACTTGAAAACGTCTCACCTGACTAATGCCATCCTGCTGTCTTTTTGTTATAGATGTCCCTCTATTCTGCTTTTTCTGAATTAGCAATCTGAATTCTGGAGAATGTGAGGTAACTGCTCAAAGAACTCTCTGCCAGGACTGTGTGCAATTAAACTTCCAAAGGTTACAGCAAAGATTGACTGCATAACCTTTACTGTAATACACATCAAGTAAAAAAAGGCTACTAATCACCTAATCTGAGTTGGACTAAAAATATTAATTTTCTCCTGAAGTTCAACAGATTATTTTGACTAAAGCATCCTCCTTAATTTTCTATTGTAAAGAGTGATCTACAAAAATCATTACTAGTTCCAAATATTAAAAAACAAATTAAAAATCCTTAACGGTAGTCTGAATTAGTCTGGTTTTTTATTACCTCATTTGCTAAGATACAGTAATTTGATTTTCTTTTAATCAGCAAGACTGAATAATCTGGTTTTGAATACAACTTCTTTTATCTCAACTGTTTCCATTTAGTTCATGAAAGATAATATCAAGAGATGGCTTGATTACTGTCTGGAAGTGCCACCTTAGCTTTACTTTTACTAAGATGTGCCCCCAGTCATTCATGATAAAGCATGTGTCCCAAGAACTCTATCATTCTTTTAGGTCTTCTCTATACCCCTTTCAAGTTTTCTGCATCCTTCTTGATGTGCGATTGCCAGAATCAAGTTCAGAATGAGTGGTGATCACAGCATTAACAACCACTGAATCAATGTAATTCAACAACTGCTTGATATTCCCCTTGCCCATTCATCTAAGACTACCTTCATTCTTTTGTCTCCCCTTGACACTGGCAGCTGATTATACCATGACCCTTCAAAACGCCTTTAGAAGTCTGTGCTTTGTGAGGGAAGAATGAGGCACTCTGTAAATAGAACCTACAGATAGTTTCTACATAGCGATTTCTCTTTTGCTATCTATCCTATTCCTCTATTTTATTATCTTAGATCTAGAATATGCACATGGAAGTGTATAAAACTTCTATTTGAACTCATCTAATGTCAGGGAGCTTAATTACATTTATACGGAATATATTAATTTTAGAATTACTCCCATGTGATACTTTCTGCTGTTTCCCTCACGAACAACTGAACACTGCAGACTTATTTCTGCAGTTTTAAGTGTGAAAGGAGTTGGTAGGACATGAATGCTTCCCCTATTTACATTGTTTTTCTTCCACCTCCTTTTTGATGCTTTTTTGATTCATAATTAAGTTGATTCTAGCCTAGCATTTGGATCAAATGTCTGTTGTAGGGGAATCACTATTATATTACTGTAAGAAAAGTGCCAGATTAAGTCTCCATTTCATTTTCACCAAAGCACTAGTTGCTATTCAAGGATTTCTGTCATCTTGCTAAACTACTTTTGTCATGAGTTTCTCCTCTCCCTGCTCCCTGTTCTTTCTTCTGGCTGCCCTGAACACAGAACTAACAAACTTCTGGTGGCAGCACTTTCCACCAGCTGAAGCTGGTACTTAACAAACAGTGAGATCATGGCTTGAATTTCAGTTCAGTGGATACTGAACAGGTGTTTTTATGTAAGAGCACCTAGGATATGGGCCTGGAAAACACACGTAGAGGCCTTCCAGTCTTCTGTCTTGCACTTAGAAAGAGAAAGGTTTTGAAATTGTACCAGAAAGTTCATCTACATAAGATGAAAAACAATCAAGCCATTTTTCTAGGATTAGGTGACTGATTCCAGTCAGTCAACTTGTAATGCAAATGTACCTGGTTTTGGCCTGACAAGTCATGTGACAAAGCACAATTCCGGAAATAATTAAGAGTAAAAAAATATACATAATTTTAGTGCTACAGAAGTGAAAAAGAAGCAATTAAAGTTTCCCAAATTTAAATAAAATCTATTGGGTTTTAACCATCTGATTTTAAATGAAAGACCCTTTTTCTTGCTTTGTGCAAATTCATAGATTTAAATTTAGAACTTCTGCAATAACTATGAAGGATTCAAATTGTGGGCCCTTCAATTAGCAGGAATGCTTGATAGTGCCTTCAGTAAAAACAGAGAGTCAGAAATAGACCACGCTATTTTCTAGGTGAATAATGATACAGCATTATTTAAATGCATGCAATATTTCAATCTTTTCAGTGTTAAAATGAATTTTCTTTTGATTTTATATTGTGGAGATTGAAGAATGCATCTCAAGTAGTATTTACAAATGGTTTTCCTTCCTACATCTTCAGGAACAAAAAAAATCATACTTAAACATTTTTAACAGTGGCAAAAAATCTAGCACTAGAAAGTTGACCTGACATTTTGGCTAGTTTCCATACAAAAAACAGTTTTCTTACACATAAGACACTTCAACATTTGGTTAAAGGATGAAATATATCTTAGTGGATACCATGTACCACAGAGTAAGAGCTATGCTAGTCTGAACCCATTTAAACATAGTTTTTCTAGTAAAAAGTAATCTTTGCCTGGCCCGCACAGACTCAGTGGAACTATTTTACGTGTTATAATCTATGCTAAGCGAGGTCTGTCTTCCAGAGCAGACACTGACCTGAATTCCAAGGAAAATATTTAGAATTTCATACCAGAACTTGTACTCTAGCTTCTTCTCAACAATCCTTTAGTGATTTCTTTTCAGCATACATAGGTTTCTTCTTATTCCAAAATTTATCTTCTACTTAGATTTTGATCAGTTCCTTGTGTTTGTGAGATAAGCAGGAACATGCAAAGAAAACAAAAGGGGACAATGAAAAAACAGACCCCTGAATATGAAGCCTTGCTAACTCAGAAGTGTTGCAGAGAAAAGCACAAGCATGAGACCTAAAAAACAAATTACTGTAAGCATATGTTTACACAGACAGCAACTCCAGACCCCCCCAAAATGAAAATATTTAGCACCTACTTGCTTACAGGAATACAACTTTGAAGAAGACTCCTAGTCATTAAGTCCAGTAATGTCTGGTGCAGGTAATTGCAATGTAATTCACTCCTGCAGGGACATCCTAACTATGAAGGTACTTCAAACTGGAATCCTGCAAAGGTCTGATCTACTGCCTTTCCTCTAGAGAAGGAATACAGCCTGAACATCCCCTCCTGCATGTGTGCATGTTCCAAACAAATAAAAGCACAACCTGCAAAAGAGGTTTTTTCAGAGGTTTTTTCCTCTGTTAGGACCACTCAAAAAAGTTCTGGAGTTCCTGGTCATATTACACTGATTAATTTTGGTACATAGTGAGACAAGAGCAGCAACTGCAGAGTCAGCAGTTGGATTTCCATGCCCTGTTTAACTTAAATGGAATCACTGCTTTCCTTGTATTTTGTATAGGTCCAGAGACTGAGGCCTACAGAGCTGGTGACTTCCAAGGGAATGATGCTCATGGTAACATGACAAAATGAGCAGTAATGGAGCACCAGGTTTTTTAGCCACTATTTAAAAGCTGTGCAGCCCACAAAACACTTAGAAAAAAAGTGGCCAGAAAGAAGTGACTATAGTTTAGCAGTTCAATTAGCCTGTGAGATGCAATGTAACACTTCGTGTAACACCGTTGTCCAGCATCTGAACGAATGGTCACAACCATTAATGCCAACATTCTACCACTCGTACAGCAACACCACACCGAGCTGTCTGACCTACTGTAACCTACAAAGAGCTCCTGCAAAACAAACTTCTGAGGCTTTGCTCAATACATGATGTTCAGCAATGTTTATGCTTTTCTTACTGTTAGGACAGTACAGGAATCAACATTTAACTGTCAATTGCCACTTTCAAGAAACGTGTAGGTTTATCGCTGTGAACAATATAAATTTCGCCTACTCCAATAAGCAGGATCAGTAACATCCCACTCACTGATGTATAACAGAAGGCTGTGCATCGTCCACGTTCAAGTATTGTGGGCTTCTTTCTATTGTCCTACACTTAGACTAGTTCTTCCCTAAACTCTGCCTTTCTTCATGCAAATTCCATATTCAGAACTCATCCACAGGGTCACTATCACAGCTTCCTAAAGAAAGCTTGCTTTCTTTCAAAAAAGTATTTTTAATGAATCTTGTTGGTTTTAATGACAAGAAAAGTTACAAGATGGTTCTACTAGCAGCAAGATGTGTCTGTGCTGGAAGCTGACGGGAAATATCCTAGTCAGGGTTCTGTTCAGGGTAACACCCTAATGGTGTTACCATAGCACTGAGCTATAGCTAATATACTCTGCCTTTTTATTACACTAAACATTAGCGGATATCTTCTTAGTTTCTTCAAGCTCAGGCAGCAGGAGCTAACATCTGCTTAAAAATTACATAGATGCACCTCAATGCATGATTCCCTTAAGAAATAAAATAGCACCTTTGTACTTCCAAGCAGCACACCCAAGCACGTTATGGAAAAATATACCTGTATGACTAATGCCTCTCCCTCAACTCAATTTGTCCATTATATTCCTTTGTTTGAATACTCAACCTTTAGACAAAACCAATCTCTTGTACATCTCCATGAAGCCAAACTCAACAGAATTCCATCCCTAAATGGGGCCTGTTGAGATTATTATAACTTCAGTAAAAATTACAGACTTCAAAAGAATTGCAGACAAAAAATCTGTGCGTTTGCACATATGTGAACTGCAGCACTGGTTTTAATACTATATTTACTACCTAAAAAATTAGTATAGAAGACAGTTATGCTTTTCTTTAGTATTTTACTCCCAGGTGTTTGATATCACACACAGTTATACCCACTCATTCCTCCAGTATTTCAGTGCTCCCCAAATGGTAATAAAATACTCTTCTCCACGACCTATTCAACAAGACAACACTGCCATAACTTACAGATACAGAAAAGGGAGACATAGAAGTCTAGGTCCAAACTGTTTCAAAACCTCTTTTGTTCCATGCACCTGACGTTAAAGGACTCAGTAAACAGCTCGGTTTCACATGATTTTGGTTGTACTGGTAATGTCAGAACAAGGGCAAATTTGGCTACACGTGTCTCACAACTGCTAAAAAATGAAAGGCCGTCTGTGAATCCCTGACCTATATTAACTACCCAGCAAAAACCAGTAATTTAGTATCCAAGACAGGCAGATTCTAGTCCACCAAGGCAGCATTCAACTTTCCTGAGCTGAGACTATCCTTTGTCTTCCTGCAGCATTCCTCTGTGCCCATTCTACACTCTCCTGCAGGTGATAAGGGGGTGCTGGGGAGAAAATCTTTTAAGAACAAAAGTGAGGAGCACTACAATGGATAAATTAAGGTCACACCAACAACCTAAAGTAAGAAATGTCCTAACATTTTGGCCCTTTAGTTATATTAGAACAGTTTAATTTTTATACTTAAACATTCCCAAAATACAGGAATTCTATTGCTGAGTTACTATGGCTCCATGCAGCCTAAGTTGTCACCAGTTTGACTTCTGCACATGTCAAATAGACTTCACCTGTATGAATAACGAGAATCAATATCATGCCAGAAAGCGAGGAAGTGAAGAGAGGTTCTTTGCTTGTTCTCTCTGCTGGAGAGGACAATTGTTCTCTCCTCTGGAGGAACAATGAAAAGGAAAGTTCTACTTAATGACTTGGCTGCAGATACTGTCTTTGGAAAATGTCACAGGCAAACTCTCACTAATCTCACCTAAGAACATTTATAAACTTAGACTACTTTTTTCAAAGGCTTATACTTAGATCAGACACTTCTATTTTCACAAGAACAGGAAAAATTACATTTATAATACAAGGGCAATAATTAAATCAAATTTGAGGTCCTGGCTTAATGAAAAGGTTACCAAAAACACTTTTACACTGGGCAAAATGACAACTTCTCCCTATCTTGTTCTTGGAATTATTTAATAACTGACAATTTTATAAGCAATTCAAAGCAAGGTCTATGGTAACTTAACTAAAGTAAGTACAAGGAGTATTTGTGGTTACTCTGTCTACAGGCATATTCAATACTGGCATAAAGTCATGTGGATGAACTGAAGCTTAAGTTACAGCAGTTTTCATCAGCTAAAGCTAATGTTCTAAACTATTTGTATTTTTATGGATTCCTCCTTTGATTCATGAGAGCCAAGACACTTCCTTTGAAAACATAGAGTAAAAATTGCGTAGTAAGTAGCTATCACCACTTGCAGGAAATTTCAGTCAGCACATTACCTGTCAGTGTTATCACATACTACCCACCCACTCCAAAAGATGGAAACTGTAAATCTAAAAGTCCAATGTTTGGTAGACGTTTGCAAAGGTACTTTATATATCAGAGATGCTTGAGAAATCTGGGCGTAAGAAAGCTAGATGGGACTAGTGGAGAGGGTTCTCCACTGCCAAGAAAGAAGTCAGATGCAGAGTTTGTATCTCGTAGTCCAGAACCACAGAACACCAAACTTGCTCCAGCAACTCTTGTCCATGTGAGCCAAACACACTGCTAGTGCAGCAACCTAGCAAGCATCCAACAAAGGCAGACAAGAGATTACCTTCAGTAAATATTAAAGAACTGTTTTCTTCATCTATGCTGTTCTATTTATGCTATTCTGTCAATGTTACATGCATATTAGCAAGACTTCAAGTGCCAGAATGAATCCCACACTGCTTAGTCCTGATCACCAAGTCAAATATGGAAATGAGGGTTCACATCTTCTGGGTATCAAAAATAACTGACTTAACAGGAGATACTGTCTCTAATGTGTGGTGACACTCTGGCTAAAGCCTTCAGTGTTCTGGTGGGAATGATTTGTTTTCCTTCTGCCCAGGACACAGCACTACCTCAGAATTTCTACCCATACTAATATCCCCTTTGTTTTATAGGTGATAACCACACTTTTCATCAAATTAGCTATTTAATTGCCATAATTGAAATAAACTTACAGCAGCTCTTCCAAATTTGGCCTAAACCTATGGTTAGATGAACAGCAGAGCTGGTCTAATGGACCAGTTGTAGCAAAAAGAAGGGAAGCACCACTCTGGAGCTTGTTGATGCATCTCTAAGTCCATTTAATACTCTAGAGCAGCAGAAAACTTTTTACTAGTTTCTTGGTGGTTTAGTTAAACCTGATTTATTTGGGGGTTTAATGACTGCCAGGGCTCAAAGAGCATAAGCCATAGCAGCAGCACTTCCCTTGTTCTAAGAAGTGGCTGTAGATGTCTTCTGAAACTGCACCACTAGTCCATTGTTTGCTGCTATTGTTCAAAACCTGAAGAAGGGCTTGAATGCCCAACAATTTGTGTGGATTTCCCTACTGTACTAGTTGATGTAGTAAGAGCTATTACACCTTGAGAAGCCAGATGTTAAAGCAAAGCTCCTGTGTTACAAATCTGTCACTGGTTTCATCCAGCTTCACAATAAATACACTGAAAGAGCTCCTCTGCAATTAATGGTAATTTTGAATTGGAGGCTAATCCCATGTAAATTTGCATTTTCAGAAATGAATACACAAGAGTTACATACCAATAGTAGATTTTAAACACTAGCCTGTGTGGTGTGAGGCACCAACTGTCACTGGCTGTACATTATTTCAAGTAAATCTATTCGCATTCTGTGATCACTATCCACACAAAAACCCCCCCCCACTTGTAGTTTTGGTAAATATGTATTTGGGATGAAAGCATAAAAATTTACTTTATCTATGATATATCAAAAGAGTTAAGATGGAAAGCTGAAAAATATTGGTTTGATTAAGCAGCTCTTCAAAATCACTTTGTATGCAGGGAAATTCTACAGCCAGAATCAACCAAGAATACTTACTCAAAATATCATTTATATCATATAAAGGATCTTTTGTCTCTGCAGCTAGTGCTGATGATTCTTCAAAAAAGTAAACAACAATTTTATAAAACCATGAAAGAAAGAAACATCTTTAACTTCATTCAATACACATATTGGCTATTTAAGAGATGATCTTTCATCTGAAAAAAGAACTGTTTTTTCATTACGAAATTAATCAAGAGTCTGGTTTCTTACATATTCCATTCTTCTTCTTGAGGAAGGAAATAAATATAATTACATTTGCTTTAATCAGTGGTGACACTTCTCTAAGAATCACTCAAGACTTTTATCTCAAGATCAACTACTTTTTTTGTGGCAGAGAGAATTTCTCTCTCTGTCTGATCCGATTAGTAGTAACCAGCACTGAAATCTATCTCCAGGATATTTAAATTTTGGATTCCCTTACTTTAAGGTGCTTTGTTGATATACAAAGATGTTAATAGATGCAACGCAATGCAAAAAGTCAGAATGAATTACAAGGGGTTCCCCAAGAGCTTGTATTACAAAAACTAAGCTGCAACAGCAGGTGAGCAAAACAAGTGTGTAGGGTGGAATTTGAAAGTTGGGAATAACAAACTTGATGACAGCGATTTTACAGCAATTACGAACCAGGACTCTCCCCACTGGTATCAGATTTTTTGTACTTACAGATTCAGCTGTCAGAAAAGAATTCTGTAACACTGCCATCAATATCACGCATGTAATTAGAATCACACCCATGAATCAGGAAAGTATCACTATTCACCATTTAGGTCTCACTGCTATTTCTCGCTACATCTCCACTGTTGCGTGTGGGAAGGGTTCTTTATGATAAGAATTACTGTGGAACACAAAGTGGTTTTCCTCCTTGTGGAAGGACCCACACTGAAGCTGAGCAAAGGGGCCACCAAAGGCATCCCCTGTTTGCAGTGTGCATACCTGTTCTTCAGCACTCATTGCTCCATCTCCATGCGTGCCCTCTTTAAAACAATGACTACAAACTCAACTGCCAGTGAAGACTCAGTGTGGGAAGGCAGCTCTCGAACCATTACAGACTGCAGAAACTTGAAGCTCTCTGTGATGCACCAGTAACACAATTATCTCAAGGAAATGAAGATTCTCCCAATAACTCTTATTCTCATCTTTAAACTCTTCTGAGAAAGTAAGTTTTCTTGTCTTTTCCTGGTCAGATCTTCTATGAAAATAGGATTATTATGGCAAATTAGCTGGCTACTTTCCTGACTCCAGTCAAATCTCAAAACATACATAAAACAATGGCAAACAAAATTATTCTATGACAGGAAAGAAACTGCCAATGCACAGTAGTAAATGAACAGTTTGGTCAGCTGTTAGGAAAGCTAATGACATATGTATTAATTCCACTATTAATAATTGGATAAATGGTTTCAGCTTTAGGTAACCAGCCAAAATTCTTTGTTTCACATGTAAGAAACTAATAGTGACAGCTGTTGAGACCACAGTGCTCAGGTAACACCATATATCTTTCATTCCAGAAGTGGCCCACACTAGATAGTGAACAATTTTTATTTGATAAGCAATAATCAGGATAAGGACAGCAACACTGATATTTCCCATGGACACACATTCAGTGAGACAGACACAGCCTGATGGAACTGGCTGCCAGTGCTACACCTGCTCTGCTCATTATGGGCTTCAAAGCCTGTCAAGCTGTTACTTTTCATGGCACTTCATCTACTGAAAAAATTTAAAGATAAAAACACAATAATCAGGAAAATAAGTTTCATTGTAAGAAATGTCTAAGGCACTACCTGCCATCATTCAAAACAGATAGCTACAACGCTGATACAGAATCAACTCTGTTTCTCAATCTTTTAAATATTGAGTCTAATAATAGAAATAAAGCTTCTTCGCAGACAACTACAACAAATGTTTTTTAACTGACGATTTGAGGAACAAACAACCCCAAGCTAAGGTGTACTTGCTATAAAGTTCTCAATAGTTGAAGAAAGGATTCCTTTTTTCAACACCAGCAGCACGTCTTTCTACAGGAAAAGTTCAAAACTCCGCTTCGGACTATTGCACTTGTCTAAAATGGGTATCTAAAGCCAAAATTGCAAAAAGGAACTAATCTTTTGGGGTTTTTTTTTTCTCCTCACTGGGATGTTCTAATTGACATAGCTGGAAGAACATATGAAGATGCTGTTGGCACCAGTCTTTCAAAGCACAGAAACATTATAACTTCTTTTTTTTTTATAAAAGGCAGTGTAAAATTTTATATAGATATAGATATATATAAATCAATTGGTCATGCTAAGAACAAATCCTATGTATCACCAACATAGCAAAAATCAAGATACAAGGTTCAGACACTTCACTTATATCTGCATTGCCCTCCACTTTTCTCAAAGTTCTTCTGTGCATCCCACAGTAACTTGCTTATCAGTCCTAAAAATGGAGCTGCACAGGAGCAACTTTAAACCAATACATTTTATCTCACATTATTTTGTATATTCTACAAGCTTAGAAGTGAAACCCAGAATTTTTCATTTCCACTCTGAATTCTATAGTGTTCATAGAGCAGGGAAAAGCAGCTAGAGCAGAGTGGTGAGTCCATTTTTGGTATTATTTCCTTCACTGCTTTCATCTGAGGTCTGGGCACATAGAATGGCACACACGCTGTATGTTTTTATCTTCTTTGTATGGAAATTCAATAAACAAGGATGAATGCTATTTGATTGTTGAACAAAATGCACAAATAAAATAGTATTTTTTCCTGTTTGTTAACGTGACTACCCAGCAGACCTAAGAGATTCTCTATTACAGTGTTTTCACTGTCACGTGCAGTCTTAACTTGGTAAACTTCAGAATTTCTGATAGGGAAATGTTAAAAGCCACGCAATGAACCCTGAAGTAATACAGTTTTCCCACACTTAGCTGCTCAAATCCTCTAATTAATACTATGAGGTGCCAGTGCATAGCTCCAGACAAACAAAAATGATAACATGTCCTTTTGCCCCAACAGTGACAAACACCCAAAGCAATCCTTTCCATTCTCATTTGGAGAATGACGAGAGGTACAAAACACAGGCCATGCCATAAGGGATACCTGATGCCACGGGAAACAGAATAGTTTATTAGCATGACATACAAAGATGTTACTTCATACTGTAAAACCAGCTGGTTGTATGTGTAAAGCACTACCTCCCCGCTAGAAACAGCGACTTTGTTTCTTCATCGTGGCAGGTATGCTGAGAAAAAAAAGAATAATTAATCTCGTAAAATTCATAGTTCTGCCTCTGAACAGGAGGAGAAGAACGTGTCCCAAAAACGTGGCTGATGAAAAATCCACTTTGGAAGCAAGCTGGAGTCGAAAGGACAACTATATATATAGGATCCAGACTCAATCTCATTCAAAACAGCAACAGGCAAGAGGACCAGGAACAGAAGTCTATCTAGGTACAACTCCAACATGTTTATTAAATCAACTGGTTTAGCTTTTAAAAATACATATTTATTTATTTTTTACTTCAACAGGAACTATTTTTGCTTAACAAAACTAAGCAAAACAAAACCCAGATTAAAAGCATCTGGGATCTGTCTCTGGCTTCAGGGTATGGACATAGTGTGATGCTATTTTTCAGGTGTTTTTGCTTAAATTTTATTTTACACTTTGAATAACACGGTTACTTAATTCTTACCATTTATACCCCCCCTTTTGATTATTTGGCTAAAATAATGGGTAACAAGTTGGTAACTGAAAGAGGTTACCATTTAACCACCGAGCCAGAAAAACTGCAATTGAATGTTGCAAAACTTTCACAGTTCACAAACCAGCCGCGGGAAACCTGCTGGGTTTCTGAGCACTGCCTATACTTCTGACGTCCCATTGTGTGTCAGAAACTGACACCAACCTTTCACTATCCACGGTACCAACTATGCTCCCTCACAGTTGTGTGCGCGTGTATGTGAGATGATTCACTTGCTCTTATTCCAGGGAACTGATGATTCATTCAATCGTCTCCAGATCATATTAATGTACTAAATATGCACATAAAGGAAGCAAAAATCAAGTTCTTAAACTTTTTTATGCTCAAGCGTTTATTTTTTTCCTTTGAGAGACTAGAAGCAATCCAACATGGGAGACGAACCAGGACAGGTTACATTTCTGCTCAGAGGCAAGGTTTGGGGAACACACCCAACCCACGTGTAAAACGAGCAGCCGTATTCCAGCGGCGGACTGCGAGGGGAGGGGAGCTCCTGTCCCCTCCCGGCCGCTCCGGCCGGGGCTGCTCCCTCTGCTCCGGTACCTGGAGCGGGCAAGGCGCGGCGGACCGGTGCGTTCCCCCCTCCGCCGCACCGAGGGCTTGTGCCTCTTCTCCGCCGGTGACATCTTACATAATAAGCCGAGCTAATCACGCCGGAAGCGAGCCAAACCGCCACGGAGCATCAGCGGGGATAACTACCCGCGGGAAGGAGATGCTCCGGACCGGCACCCGCTCCTCGCTCACTGCCCGCCCTGGCGCCTTGCTAGAAAAATCCTCGCCGGGGCGGCAGCGGCTCCCGCAGCAGCCGTCAGACACGGAGCCCTCGCTCGTCCCCCGCCCCGCTGCGCGCCGTCCCCC
>VZTF01002606.1:0-45862 GCA_013397755.1 Cnemophilus loriae | reverse complement strand
CGCTCCGCGTTGTCCGCCGGCCGCTGGCGGGGCTGGGGCGGGACCGGCGGAGCCGCCCCTGCAGGCTGTGGTTATGTAACGAGGGGCGTTTCTGACGGCCCCGCGCCACCGCCCCTGTCAGCGGCAGCGCGCGGGGAGGAGGGGCTGCCCCTCGGTGCTTGTATGGCCGTGTTTCCCTAGCGGGGAGGTAGGTGGGCTCCCGCCGGCCCCGGGACGGGCCCCCGCCGAGGAGCGGCAGCGGCCGCTGCCCTTTTGCGCCCCTTCCCGCACAGGTGCGGCCCCATCCCGGGGCCAGTGGCGGGCAAGAGCACAACAGCACCAGTCAGATCCTTCCACTTCGCCCGCTCTTAGCGCATCGCATCCCGAAAACTTCAAAGTTTGGGCAGTACGCGGTCACCGCGCGTTGGTGCGGAACGGACAGCCCCAGGCAGCGAGGGTTGCTGTGTGTGAGCAGCGGCTGCACAGAAACACTGTTCCCTCTGTGTAGGCAAAAGGCCATCCCAGCAATGGGTATTTGCTCCCTAGTTTATTTCTGCTGGGGTGGGTGTGACTCATATCTTATCCTTGGTAATTTCCATTGAAATAAGCAGTTTTAACCAAGGTAATAATCAGAACATAACACAATTGTATGACGTTACTCATGTATTCATTAATTCTAATTAAGCAGCTCCTCAATGTTCCTTTTACTCCCACCCCACAGTCAGCAATGACAATAAATGTAATACCGAAATACACGCCATAAGAGCTCTTTGCAATAGGAATCCCCACTATGCACTCTCAGTATGCACCACGGGAACTTCCCTGACTCATTTTCAGATGAGTAAGCGTCTCAATCAAGTTTTCCTGGCATTTGATGGTAAAGCACTCAACTTCCCCATGCTGATAACAGAATCAGTAGTCCCTGTAACCTGTTCCATGTTGCCTCTTGCACAAAGTTTGGGATAAGAACCATTTCCTTGCAAGCCAGTAGAGCGGTTGGCTAGCAGTCAGGACTGCTGATACTAAGAGATGAGCATTTACCTGCAAGTTGGCAGTTTTCCTGACTTCAACTTTCATTTTTAGATGGAAAGTAGGAGTGCAGTTTGGAAAGATTAATTTTAACATATCCATGATGCTTTCCAAGCAGCATTGCATTAAAAAGAAATAAATCTAGAGAAGAGTTCTCTTGTGCCTGCTTACTTAGAACTTTTCCCTTTTAGTCACTTCCTGGGAGGAATTAGCAGGATAACTGAATTAAAAATGCTTTAACATCATCTGTATCAGGTCACAGTGCCACATTTATGTAGACAGCAGTGGACCCTGTCAGTAAGTAGATATTCTGAGGCTTTGCTGGTCAGACTAGTGTTGATCTTGACTGTCAGGTCAGCTGTTGGTTATAATTGTGTTTTTGATAATGAGCCACATTAGTTTTATCAGAGCAACGCATTTAACTCCATAGAGTTCACAGTCAATGGGTATCACACCACGCACAGAGTATTTTTAGAGATTAAAAGAAACTTCACTGAAAAGAAACTAGACTATCTATACTTCAGACTATTGTGTCAGGCTCACTGAAAACTGAGACTTGGGTCCTATCATTAAAGTTTTGGGGGCTTTTGTAGGGTTTTGTTTTGGGGGATTTGGTAAGTAAAACTTGTGACTATAAGTTTTNAAAAAAAAAAAAAGAATTTCTGAATCATGAAAGAACAGTTCCAGAGAGAGACAGTAGTTCTGAGGTCTTTATCTGAAAAGAAAGGTCAGAAAGAGAACAAATTCCTTCCTGTACATCAAAGTACTCAAGCACTGATTGATTTTACTGGAACAACTGATGCCAACACTAAAGTCACTGAAAAAAACATACCAGAAGATAAAATTATTCAAGGTATTGTTACAAGGTGGAAATGTAGCTAACAGTGATGGTCTAGACATGGTAGGACAGAGCTCAGAGCAGATTAACTTTACTAAGAGAGAAAGGAAGGCACATAAAACCCCAATGCAAAACATGCTTCAGTACTGAGAGTTCTCTCACCAAATGTTCTGAGTCTACCTAAATGATGGATATAGATTTCTCTTGTCAAGGGTTTCTTCACAGCCAAGAGGGCCACATATTTAAATATAAGTACATACATATGTAACTGTAAGTTTAGATGAAAGTTTATCTTCTCATGTGTTTTCTTGGCTCCTAGGAGACACCAAATAGCAAGAGACTAATAATCAAAGCACAAGAGTTGGCACTACTCGTTTTGTGTGTTGCAATGTAAAGGTCTAAAGATCTAAATCCATTAAGTGGCTGTGAAAACCTGAACTACAGATTCCAGTTTTATATCTTACATGATACTGAATTTTTAGTGTAAACAGTTTTTGCAGTTTCACGGTTGATTTTGCATACAGGAGAAAATGGTTTGTCTGGTTCCAGACTCAGTTCTCTAATTATCTTTCTTTCACTTCCTCTGCTGATTTTATTTCTAGTAGAGTGAGAAGCCTTAAACTACTCCCCAGGGCTTTCTTCTTGATCCCAAGCTTTGTAAAATGTAGGTGTTTCCTTAAGATGATGGCTTTTGTAAGATGTCAGTTAATTGCAATTAGAGCAACAGCCACATCTGGAACTCCTCTTCTGCTAATGCATCTTTGGAGAACTGGCATGAAAGTTGTTCTCAAGTGTAAAATATGTGGTTGAGAAATATTTTTTAAAACTAGAAAATAAGCAAAATTAAATTGTTTAATTGGGCCTCAGTGGTTGCTACATGTAGAGTTGTGAGTTAACTTTCAATTCATTTGTAGATTTTGCCTGTCAAATAAGCTCACAAAATTTCCAGTGAAGGGCAAGCCACAACCTTTTGGTATATCAGGGATCTTTAGGATCCCTGGCTCTCAATTTCTGACCTAATATACATAAGTCTCAGCAGATGCCCTCCTTACCGCCTCAGAAATATTGCCAAGGTACATTTTTCCTTTTCCAAAGATTACATAGAAATTGAAAATCGTGGCTTTAAAATATCTAGCATGAATTATGCAGCTTTCTTATGAGCTAGGACTTCTTGCCAGTGAGTGATAAATCCCTCTCTCCCTTTCATCCAGAATTTGACTACTTTAGCAGAGTACTAGGGCACTCTAAAACTACTTCCATTTGAAAAGAGAGTATCATCACTCCTAACTCCCTATTTAGAACCATGATGCTATTTTAAATACTATTTTACACTATGTTTTTTCATTCAATTTAATTTGTGTTACTAATTAACTTGCTCTCCAAGCAAGGTTATCAATTGTTTACTGGTCAGCAAAAGGCACCCTTGGGTTTTACTGAGCACAGCTTAGTGTTGCTATAATTGCAGAGTATCTCATACCAACAGTGAGACTAAATTGTGAATTCAGCTTTTTGGTGGATATTTTCAACTTGAGCGTTGTTTTATTTCTATTCTATAAATACTGAGACACCCTGACATATGAATTATGCAGCAGAAAAGAAGTGCTCTCTTGCCTTTGGACTAGACCGAGGGTGTTCTTTCAGTTGCAGAGGGAAAGAGCTGTAAAACACCTGCTCAGCCTGGCTTCAGCTCCAGCAGGAGAGTAAGAATTGCCAGATGTCTATCTTCTGTCAGCTGGAGTAGCTACCTATTTACAGAGTTGGTATAGAGCCTACCACAAGAAAATCTAAGAGTTTACTTTCTCCTCGTGACAGAAGCTGTTGAGATCCTTGGGTAAACAGCACATTTAATCGTTTATTGGTGCATTATAAATACATATGTAAAAGACAAATATCTTCAGTGTTGGAGCACAGCTACAGCAACATCAGGGTTAGACCCTCAGCAGGGTATGCTGCATTCCTGCAAAGGCTTCAGGAGTCTCCACAGACCTGCTCCTGTGCTTTAAGGCAAGTCATATCTCATCTCCAGTTGCACTAGTCCAGAAACTTTCTCTACTTCCTTCCATTTCCCCACTTTTTAACTCAACCATGCTTTGTATCGTGGTATTATTATGAAGCATTTTGGTTATAATATCAGAGAAAGGTGTTTACCAGTTTGATTTTCATCATTTTATGGAATATGAACTAAGGTATAATTACATTATATGAGACTAGTACAAGATGTCATTTCACAGGCAGAATAAAATACCTGTCAGTGACTGGTATGGGCAATCTTCCTCAAAAAAGGAGAAGGGCACAGAGAGGGTGTCCCATAGTAATGAGCTCTGTTATTTCACATTGAGGAGTTCTGCTCATAGAGAATTATGAGAGTAGATTTTAACAGACTAACTACTAACACTTTGTTTGAGTGGGATGGCAGGACAACACTAATTCCTGTGCTCAGTAATCACAGCAGCTGTTTCTGAGAAAGTCTCCCTCCTGCCAGTGAGGAGACAATCCCTTACCAAGAGATTCAGAGCATAATTACTGAATGGAGTCTTTTCATAGCCCAGAGACCACACTAGACAATCACTTTTACACTGCCAAATGGAATGAATGCAGGAAAGCAGGATGGAATACCAAAGTCTCCAGGGACACTTTTCATCTTTGTTTACAGATGGGGACATGACTAGTCTTCTGCACTACCCTTTTGCAGCCTGTGGTGTGCAAAACAGCTCACAAAGCAATTGAGAGAAGTAGCTGCTCATGAGGAGGAGGTGAACCTAGATATCTAAATTTAGATCCTGTGTATACCCTACCATGTAAGCATTTTTAGATCATCCTAAAGGAAGCTATTTCCTGCACTGAGTCTATTTCCTTTTCCTAATGTTGATTTGAGCCACTGTTGAAGTGAAAGAAAGTAGAATGACACGTCTTTATTTTTTTTTTAAGATCCCTAGAAAGCAGTGTTTTTCCAAATTTCTAGTGTTTCTACTAAAATACCTGCAGTGGTTCTTGCTGGCAACTCAAACAGTTAGAATAAATTATAACCAGTCAAGTTCTTATATTACACCAATTTCTAAACTAGAATTCAGAATCCTTAAGGTGATAAGTGTTCCGTTTGGTATACTTTGTCACAGTCCTTGCTGGGGCATCTGAACACCTTAGTACTTAAAGGGCAAATATATTTGTAAGTTTTTATTTGCATGTCAACTAGAATGTACGAGTAAAGAGTTTTAAAAGGTAGAGAGGAGAAAAAAAGTTCTGCTTACACAGTATTTATTTTCAGTCTAGTCCGTGGTTGTTGAAAACAAAATTTTTAAGGGGTCTGTATGTTTAGGGCAACGTGGTTGGGGTCTTGATGTAGGTAACTGGAGCTGTGGATACCGGAGTTTTTTCCTTACAGTGGGAGGCAACAGTATATGGAGAAGAGGAAAGAGAAAGATTTGTGTGAGAAATCCATCCCACAGTTCAGAGATCTTCCTTGAATTTCTTTAAAAAGAAGCAGACAAGACAGTATAGAGCACTGATGGATTGAAGAGTTCCTGTGTAAGAGGGAGCTTTTCTAATCTTCAAGGATCAACCTGTCCACTACCAAATGCTTAGGATAACACAGCATGCACTATATGAAAAATTTTTCTATTTTTAGCACATACTAAAATGCGCAGTATAAATCTGGGGTTTTTTCTGCCCCATAGCATTAACATATTTCAGGCATTTTTTATCCCCTCTGCGTGTACCTGATGGCACCATCACTGAGAACACAGTAATCTTCCTTATAAACGTCCTTGCAGACAGCAGTGATCCAGCAGTTTTTAATCCTGAATTATTTGTAAAACTACTGTAAAAGCACATGTGAGCACTCTGAACAGCTATTGAGAGCTTGTTATCATCAGGCAATATATATATATTTTTTTGAAAGTGAATCAGTGAATGATTTCCTTATCAGGTGTTAGTGTAATAGTATATTTTCTTAGCAAACATAGAAAAGATTTTGAACCAAGAGATAAGGAAGGAGAATTTGACAGACTGTTCTTTATACTTCTAATCAGAACAGTTACCAGGATATATTTGTTTATCAAATGCATGAAAATTCTCTCACTATGTGATAATTTTTTATTAAAACATGAAGAGTCTATAGCTGCAAATCCATGCAGAAGAAATATAGTACTTTCATAATTTGATTTGTCATACTGCTAATTTTGTGCATCGCTATGTAAATACTGCCTGTGACCCCTTCCTGTGTCTGGCCATGTGCCAGCTGTGCTCTCTCCTGTTCTGGTCACAGGGCCTGATTATTCCTTTCTGGATGCTCCCTCTGCTCAGCCCTCCCTTTTGATTGGCTGCTTTTGAATGAAAAAATCGTGGAAGATCACCTCTCTTCTCAAATTTTATGGTGTCCTAATCCCAGAGGAAAACACATTGACACTGGATTTTACTTCAGGTATGTGCAGACATGACTAAGGCCAGGGAGAATAACAGATGATAATACAATGATCCTGCATGATGTTCCAATTCCTCAGGCAGAAGAACTTTAGTGGGACAAAACCGTGTGCTGAACACAAAGAAGGATGAAACAGACAGGACAGATCCATTTGCTTATGTCCCAGCAGGGCTGGTAGCAAACAATAACCAAAACACAAACAACTCACCTTCTAGGGCACAAATGGAAGCATGTGACATATGGCCTTGTACAGTGTGTGTGAACAGAGATGTGTATTTAGAGGGCCTAATATGGCCCCTAAAAACACCCACGTGGAAGGTGTGTTTTACCCAAATCTACACACAGGAGGATTTGGTTTGAAACGTCTACCACCCATGATCCTGATTAAAATACCCCAGTACCCACGGATGGAGCAGGCAGGTTTAATCCCCTCACTGTAAATTACGCAGTACTTTTCCAAGAGCTTCCTGTCCTCCAAGTCTCTCTCTGCCAAAGTATAGCTGGAACTTGTCAGTAAATTGAAACATCATTAGGGAAGGGAAGCCAGAAGATGGACAAACTGTGGGACTATGGATCTTCCTTCAAACATGCAGCTGGACTCCAGTTAGATCTAGCCTTCAGAAACTTAATACTAACCAAACAATTTCCTATAACACTGGTTAAAAGTCCAAACTATGTTTTCTGTAACCTGATGAAAAACATAGTGGTGGATATAATTGAAAGTCAAGGTTTTGAGAAAGAGCTTTGAGCGACCAAATTTACAGACATCCTTAGTTACAAATCAATGGAAGCAGGTGGACATCTAAGCTTAACATTTAATCTGTTTTCACACAGCCAAAGCTGTAAATAGGAAGAATCTACAAGATGAATTGGTGAAACTAAAAAAATTTACGCCTCCAAATTTTATGCAATGAAACTTTCAATATCTCATCTAATTTCCTGCCAAATTCAGGATCCATATGCACTGCTATAGAGTTAATTTGAATTTTGAATATAAGGTGTTACTTCTTCGCTGGTATATAGCATATTTGATAAAGACTAATTCATAGTTGAAGAGATAAAATGAGAAAGAACAGCAGAACGTGAGGAAACAGACTGGAAAAATAAAAGCCGTAGAAAGAGGTTTCACTCAGGTGTCTATATAAGTTGTCAGTTGCACTGGCAGCTGCTCTGCCCATCAGAAGGTTAACTGCAGGTACCATGGCAGTGTCAGGCTTTTGAACCTTCATACAGGTTTTCATTCACAAAATCTGCAGGGGGAAGTCAAGAATCAGTGCCACTTTTTTTCCATCTTGTTGCCCACAAGATCATGTGAATGAAATATGCCAATGACGTGAAATGGCTTGCCAGGCTGGATGACTGTAATCACTGCAATTTTGTTCTTCCTCTCTCGGTTCAGCTTATGTTTTCTCTGCTACAACCTGCCCTGCCCCACATATCCTTAGTTACTGACAGAAGTCACTAATTTTAAATATACTAAGTAAATGCATTAGAGACTCGTGTAGGCCAACCAAAGGGAAAAAAAGACTCTGTAATTGCTTAGATATAGATATTATAATGGAAGAGCAAATAAAAACATGGATGCACAACCCAGCTGGTGAATCACACAGATATGGATAGACTCTGTCTGCCTGGGATGATGTCCTCATTTACAATCTCATATCTCTCTTGCGATGCTGTGATTCAAGGACGCATTTAGGAAAGGCAAGAACAAAGAGCATCGGTGGCACCAGTCAAGTATAAATCATAATTCACAGAAGGCATTCTTTCTTTAAAACACTATGTTATGTCTAGGTATTTTCCTAAAGTAAAAGAGAAATTAGTAAATACCCTTGAAACTTACTTAAAGCACCCTTACACATTAGGTCTAAGATAGGAAACGTCTGGTTCCTGATGGAATTTATTTCCTACTTGGAACAAAGTAATTTTTATAATCCTGTTCCACCACACAAAATAAGCTGGTCAGACCTGGTTTAGTAACTGACACACAGGTAAAGCTTTATCAACTCCATCTGTGTATATGCAAAAATACAAACAATAAAATCACTTTTTTAAAAAACAAATGTCAAAATGTGGATGTTTCAGTGTTTCTATTAAATAATGAACTATTTTCAGTTTCAAATAGTTTTAGAAATATTTTAAGATTTGCTTTGACAGATAGAACTGAGTATATTTAATTTTGCTGTGACTGCAGGACTTTGAACTTCAGGTCTTAAAAGACCAGATATAACTAGCTGGGCATTCAAAATGAAAATCCTGTATGATGCAGATAAATTTTAGTTTCTGTTTGAGATTAATTCTTTCAGTTGTCAAGTACCAGGATCAGAAATGAGTCATAGTATTTGGTGAAATAAATAATGAAAGGTTATCTGTCTAAATGAGAGCACATCCTGAGCAGTGATAGTCTTTAGTGTTTCAATATCTCTTAAGCCTCAGAAACCTGAGTAAGGCTAGACTGAGACCCCTGTTACTTATTTCATTTGGAACAAGAGTTCTTAAACAATTAGATGGAGCCCCTCTTTTTCTGTCTGTATGGATGAGCCCCTCAGTGATGTACAGACACCTCCAGTGTGGCCCCAGCTGCACCACACCGAGGGACGGGGAGAAACTGGGTGACTGAATGCCAAATACAGCTTCTCCCATATAAGAACAAATGCTGATCTTCTGTTTATTATCACTTTGACTCAGGAGGCTGGCTGGACAGCAAAGCCACTGAGGAGGGACAACTGGAGCTAGGGGTGTCCTTGTGCACTATCATAGGTGCCCTGCTCGCTGAGCTGGAGGAAGAAGCATGCTGGTGTGACAGGATCCACTTACACTGGCATTAGCTATGCTAAGCCTGCCTGATAGATAAAAAACTTCTGTCTTCGGAACAGATTTTAGGCACATTTCATCAGCCCAAGTTTAATCCTCCTGACAGCATGCCTACTTTAATGCCATCTTTCTTTTCAGAAAATTTCACCCATCTTTTTTCAACAGCTTTTACCACAGGGTTCCTAGGGGTGTAAAGGGTGCGGAATTGTTCGCAAGAGGTCATATTCATTTACCCAACAGATTTGATGCAAGTCCTAGACTAAAGGTTAAATTGTTAAATTATTCAGCTTCACGACTAGTGGGATTAGGTAATGCTGTTCATGTGTTCTTAATGCTTAGCAAGACTCAAGGCCAATTGTAGCTCCTAGTAGTTGTTACAGATGATTTGTCTTCTGAGAACATCCATCCACTGCCAAACACTTTCCAGTTGTGAGGCACTAAATAAGGACTTTTTTTTTCCTTTTAGCTGTAAAATGCCATATAGCTAATAGCTTAGAGTTGTTTTTTGTGGGTTCTATTTTTGGTGTTTTTTTTTGTTTGTTTATTTGTTTTCTTTTTTGTTTTAATAGCTTATATAATAGCTCCAGCAATTTTGGTAAGTCCCAGCATCTTCCTTCTCTCACAATCTTTGAATAAGCATCGCTGCTGGTAGCCCACACCTCTCCTTTTCCATCCCTGCAGCAGCTTCTGATTTGTTCATCTTTGCTCTCTGCAGGGAAGGTACCTCAACTGCCTTGCATTCATTCTTCATTCAGCAAAATGTGGAACAAATGTTCAGTGACAGCCTGTTGCACACCAGTTTAATAGTGCATAAAACAGAGAGGCTACTGCGAGCAGCTTTTGGAAATTCAGCATTTTATATTTAAAGCTATTCAGCTTTGTAGTAATGTGATGGTTCATTCTGCAGCTAGATTTCCAGAGATGTGTGGCTTTATGTAAAGTAGTATTAATGTATTTTTAAGACACTTTTGGATTTCCAGTAGAATCCTTTGTAAACTACTATGACATTTGTTCCAGATATTGTGAGAGGAGGGGGCAATAATGCAAATATCCCACTAACCTCAGAAGAGTACTTCATGTTCCATGTTCTCCAAGAAGTCAGTAAGAAATTTTTGAGGATACAGAAAACATCACAGCAAATTCAATCAATAATGATATGTTTCTCTGTTGAATATGTATTTCTACCTAATGGAAAAGTCTTAAGTGCTTTTTAAGCATTTCCTTACTAGACCATGCATCTTCTGACCACTAGTGAAGCTGTTTTGCTGTATTAAGGGGAGAGGAGTTTGTATCGGAGAGGAAAACTGCAACCAATTTTTCAAACTTGAAATGCAGACTTGGAGACATATTGTCCCAAATTTCCTTTTTTCTTCCCAGCCTTTCCCTCTGCTCTTAGTTCATTTTCCCTTTTAGAACTCTAAGCAGCCCCATTTTTTCAGATTTCTCTCTCCCCAACACAGGTCATACTTCATTGTTAATTCTTTTCTCCTTATATTTCTATCCCCCTGCCATACCCTTTATACACTTCCTCTGTGTAGCACCTGCTACATGTGGCTGCATGGAGGAAATCTCTCCATCTCTTCCTGCGTGACTGGCAGGTGGGTTCAGTGTGGTATGAAGAGGAGCAGAAGCACCTTTCCTGTGAGGATCTCTGGCATCTCTGTGCCTGGGTTTCTGCCCTGGCTGCTGTAAGCAGGCTGTGGGAATCCCTGTTTAGCCACGTGTTCTGCCTACTACGTGAAAGACTCCTTTTTTTCCTGGGGCTGAAGATGGCAGTGCAAACCTATTCGTATCCTTTCCTCTTAGAAGGCTGTACTTATTTTGTCTATCACAGGATAACTGCTTTCCCAGCAAACTTTGCTGAAGGCAAAATAATGGAGGTCCCTTTCACTGCTTAAAGAGCATCTCTGAAGTTGCAGGAGAACTTACTGGGTCCTTCCAGTTTTCTCCTCCCTGTTGCACAGGCTTCCCCCACTGGCAGCCAGCTCTTCTGAGCCCAGCCAGGAGATACTATTGCAAAAGAACAGAAGGGAAGTAGCTATAGAAGCCAAGAGCATCCTTTTACACATAATACTAAGTTTTGTAAAAGCATTTGGTGGTCAGGCATCATTCCCCGCCTGCATTCAATCCCTGTGAAAGTTTTTAAGCATCTTTGAAGCAGCTCTTAGCAGAGCCTTCCTTTTCAAGTTGTACATTAAGCATAAGAAATGACATTTGAAGAAATAGTTTTGTATGTGGTTAGTCTCTAAGACTAATCTTCTGAGAATAAGCCAATCAAATGCAAATCTATTTCCCACCGCCATATAATATGTCATCTTAATATAGACATCTTTCCAGGCAGTATGGTTTCCCTAACAGCAAAAAATAGAAAGCTGTCCTCATAGAGGGGGTTGGAAATAGTACAACACTGATGAAGTAATACTATCGCAACACAGTCAAGAAACCTCCAGATTGTCACTTGCCACGAATCCTGATTGTTGTCTGCAGCTGGTGACTAAGCAAATAGTGCACCTCTGAAAAATGTCCCACTTCAGTGGTTTGCATCCATTTACCTACCTCTGGCACACCAGCAGTATTGTTAGAGGGATGCAAGTTGTGCCATCACCAGTCCTTTGTGAACATGAAGTAACTACACAGAACAAAAAGTCTCAGCTCAACTTTCATCCCTGCCGAGATTTTAGTGAGGCAAGAGAAAGGTGACAGATTCTAAAGTGTCACCACCTGCTAAAGAAAACTGAAAAAACCCAAGTGACTCCTAGCTAAATGTAGTCCATCAGTACTGGAACTGGCAGGTGAACAACATGAAGGAGAAACATTTTCTGTGTATGAGCTTTGTTACAGTAGTAGCTGAGAACAGCACTTTTGTTTCAGGTATAAAATATTGTAGCTATAAAACTGATCCTGTTCTCAGTTTTCCCTTCTTTTCCTCAACAAGGAAATAATAGTAGAAACTCTAACTTTTGAGTATAGAAAATAATAGAAAAACTTCACCATTACCAGCTCTGTAACACCCTACAACATTAAAAAATGTTTCATAAGAAATATCATCTTTTTATAAGAAATATCACCTTGATTTATGTAATGAAAATACACTTAACATCTCAGAGTAATAAAACCCAGTTGCTCACACAAAATGACTGGTGGATCACTGGGGTTAATTTTCCTGAGAACTATTGAAGTACTGAACAACAGAATGAGAATTCAAACAGCAGTAATGTGCCAAAAGGATGATTTAATTCACTATTTAATATATGCAAAAATGGAGCAACAAATCACCTCCATCAAGAGAAAACTGCTGCAGAGAATGCAGCAAGGAGTCTGTATTTTTACCTTTGTTCTTACAAGAAGAACAATGGAAGGTTTGCAAAGTGCATTCTGGTCTGTCAAAAGCACTCAATGTTTGAGTCACCACAATGCCTGTGACCTGGAACGCCTACCACTTTTTTTTTTTCTGTGTTGATTAAACTTCATTAGAGGTGAAAGAACTGCATGCTGTTGCAGGAGAGGGGAGGAGGCAGCACTAACAGGCCACTTTCCAAGCAGATTTCCCAGAAATAGAGCAATTAATAAAGGGCCCAAGAAATGCTTTTCGTGCACTTCTATTTATTATGTCATGAAGTGCAAACTAAAAGCTTAATGAATCATAAAATGCAGCATTTTTATCATTATTTCTTCATGCCTAATCCAGATCTGTCTAAATAAACAAGGATAGTAATGTACAAGCAGCATTTGGATCTAGCTTACCCTCGGCCAAGGTCACATACACAAAACAAACAGTTCTGTGGGGAGAGTTCACGGAGCCTGATTTGCTGTGGATTTTATCTGGGAGCTCAGTTCACTGGGAGCAAACTGTGTGTGCACTTTAACTGAAGTTTTATCTGGATTTAGGATACTCATGACATAGTTCTTCATGAGGAATATTTTGTGTCTTGTAGGAGCTGAGTCCTTAGTAGAGGCACTCTCCCCTGTTAGGGGCACTCTTACAGACTCTCTCTCTCTCCTTGTAATGAGGTTCTGATTTTCATAAATATATAATGATATAAACTGTTTGGAGACTGCTGCTGCTCTCCAATTTGGTTAAAATTTACTAGTGGTTTAAAAAGCTGCCACAGCAGGGCAGACAGATGCAAGACTACACCCAAATCACATGATTGCATAAGCCTGTTTCCTTAGAAAACCAGAGGAGGAATTCTCAAACCCACAGAAAGGAAAACACAAAGAAGGAAAGGAGCAATTGAAGCAATATATTGACAATACCTAAAAAGCACTTCCTATTCGTATCCACAGATACACACATAAAAGAAAATTATTAAGGCAAATATTGTTCACAAATTAAAAACATCTTAATGGCACATTAGTTTTATTCATTTACCACATTAGTTTTACTTTTCCTTACAGTAGACACAACTGAGCTTCACTGAGCTACTACCAAAGGACATATGCTTCATCATCCTAATATCAATAAAGCAATATAGTGCATCCAAGAAATGTTACCTAGTGAATGACATTTCTTACTGTAGAAGCAAAAAGACATCAATATAATTAATTTCTAAGTTTTTTTTCATAGACAACAAGTCAGGTACAAGTCTCTGTTCAGCTAAACAGGAGAATGAGGAATTAATCCCTTGAAAGATTTTTTTTTTTTTTTTTTTGTATTTTGTAAGCCATACAGTTTTGTTCTGTACAGCACTTTTCACTAGAAACAGGATCAAAGCAAACTTTCAGAAAACACCTCCTTGGTTCTGCAGAAGCTCTGCTCTGGAAAATTGTCTCCTTTGTTTCCCTTCCTTTTCCCTCTCCATGAGCTATTTTCAGTGTTTCCACCAAGTTGTTAGTCATAACAAGTTACCAGACCTGGAGGGTGTTAGCTTTGCAATGAAGCAGAAACAAGTCATGGATGAGGTTCTCTCCTAATAGCTTTATCATATGAATGACACAGAAATTGTAGCTCCCCAGGCGTGCTGATGCAACTGACAATTTGATCATATTTTAAAAGAAATTATTTCTGACAAATAGTTCAAATCGGCCTCTCTCCCACAAGACAAATTTACGCTGTCCTAGAAGCATTTGCACAGGTGAGAGAGGACAGGGTTGTACGGCACAAGGAAGACACCTTTGCCCTTAACTGAGATCTGTATTACTAATGATGGAATTTACGGCAGCACTTGTAGCCCTCTCCCAGCTTTACACGCATCCCCCTCCCATCGTCTCTTTTGTCTGTCCTCCCCGCTGTAACCCTTGCTCGGTTCCTTCCCCCCGCTGTTGTTGACCTCGTTCTCGTCTCCCGCAGCGGAGGGCAGTGCCGGAGCAGAGGCCGGCAGGGAGCGTGCCCTGCCCGGAGCTGGGCTGGGTGCTCCATCGGCCGTGCCGGAGCAGCAGCGCCGCGCAGGGCAGCGCAGCCTCCGTGTGCCTGCAGGAACGGGGACACGGCCGCCGCATCCCTGCCGGACTCTGCAGATTGGAAAGAGCTCACAGTAGTTTCCATTGAAGTGAGCTTAGGTGGGTGATGCTCAAGGTAAACAAATCTTCAGCCGGGGAACCCCTCCATGACAACTTTTACAACTTTTTCACTGCAGCTGCTGACATCAGTGCCTGCACTGCCCGAGCATCATTCACGGGTGCAGCCCTGCTCCAGGGGCTCAGTTCAGGAAGGCAGTGCTAATCTCTAGTGCTTAACAAAGAGGAGGTAGGGCATTTGTGAATACTTAGATTGGTAGATTAGATTTGATTCCATGAGAAGAGACTGTAAACCACAAGATTTTATAATATCTAAAATCACTCAAAAGACCAAATTAGTTTCCTTGCTTCTGAATTAACTGCCGTCTCAGTCCTATTTTTTAATTCTCAAAATTTGCTGCTTGCAATATATGCTGGTTAAATTCAAGACTTGAGTGTTTCTTGTGTTTAATGGAGCACTCTTGCACAAGAAATACAGACGTCCTCTAACAAACATACTTGGAGTCTTGTTTTCTCCTGGTGTGGGGTAACAGCGGAATTTTTCTTACTAATTATTCAGGTACACATAAATAGCTGGTTGGGAAGTTTGTGTACAGAGACAAGTTAGCAACGTGCCAAATTCCAGGAGTAGCCTAAGTGCTCATTATGGAGGTAGCCTTTCTCACGACAATCATGCTTTGTCTTTTTAGCAGACAAGCTGTACCAGTTTCCACGTGGTTGTTTTTCTGATGGCCTCCTCTCCCAGGGCAACAAAATCCCCAGCAAGCAGCAGTGACTGCTACAATTGCTGAGTGCAGAAATAAATGCACATTCAGGACTGATCTACTAAGAGCCTTTACTTTCCTTGCCCCAGCCCGTTATCTGTGTTTTGCATCAGTTACACAGCAGCCTAGAAGTAACCAAACAATTCTGAAACCTGAGCAGCTGAAATTGTTTCAGTCCCTCCCCACCACCAAGGAGCTCGATCCACCTCTGGCAATTACACTGTGGTTTAAAACTCAAGATTTTTCATTCAACTGAACATGTACTTTTTTCAAAATACACACTCACCAAACTTGGAGTAACCCAGAAATAAGAAGGAATTGATGCAGACAAGAACTTTAATGCTCTTATATACATAACACTTGTAAACTTCTTGTCACTTTTGAATTGTTTTCTCATCTCTAAATGGCAGTTTGCCAGTGGCCTCTACCTCCTGAACTGCTCCTTTGTGTATGCCAGATCCAGTACAAGCATCAGCACATTAATATTTCTATTTTTGCACCAAGCACCAGTTTGTAAAATGACAAATATGGTAGCACAAACTCAATTTAATAGAGGCTTATGATCAGAACCACATTTTTGCTGGTGAGATTTTGTTGAGATCTAAATGAAGCAAACTTCTTTGTCATGTGTAGCTTTGGGGAATCAGATAAGCACTAATTAGAAACCACCCCCTTTTTTTTTCTTGAGATATTAAATATAACTGCTCAGAACTCATCTTGTTTTCTTGCTAGAAGACAATACACTTGAGAGAGACATGCTGTATTTCCCACCTCCCTACCTCCTCCCTTGTGGCTTTATCTCAAGTTCGCATACAAATAGGTGTCTACCTTTATCTACAACGAAACATTCAGATCTGGCACCTGGGTCTCCTTTGAGATGGCAGGATGCAAATCCACACACCTTTCAAAAGTAATAAAAAAGGCTTCTTCATTTCTCATGTATCACTTGAACACTTCCTGTACAAAGAACTTCTTTCTAGCTCGAGATCCCACTCTGGAGAGTTTTTCCCCCAGTCTTCTGTGTCCATTCATCCATATGAAGGCAGGATTCAAATCCTTCCTTTACCAATTTCTTTTTCATCACTATACAGCAGCAGAGCTCACACTATAAACTGCATCAAGTGCTCTTCTTGATTCTGCCTTCAACGAGAGACATTTTAAGAAACGTGGAAGAAGGTATGGTTTATACTGCTTCATGTAATGGACCTAAGAGGATGTTTGGCAACAGAGATAATAACTAGGCAAAGGAAGATTTCTGCAGGAATAGATCTAATAATAAGCATTTTAGCTTTAGATCCTCTATTTCATTCTAGTGTGATTACTAGCAGGGGTAGATCACCAAAACTAGTCCAGTATGCAACTGTATTTTTGGACAGCAGAGCCTAACTTATAGCTGCAATAAATCAATGTTTCAGTCATTTACTGTATTTTAAACCAGAGACAGAGCAGGTGAGTTGACAATATAACTTCTTGCTGCTTTCACCAAAAGCTGAGATTGCCAGGCAGGACTGATGGTCTCTTTAACTACAGTGTGGTTGGCTCACTTTGGAAAGATCCACCCAGGGAACAAACTCAAATCTAAAAAAGGCATGTCTGATTTAAAGTCCAAATGTAGCCCCAAAAGTAGTACATACACAATTATATACATAAAAATTAAAATAAATACATACATATAAAAAGATAAGACAGCATTACACTCCTGTCTGCTCTTATTTAGCTGTTCTTATCAAAAATACTACAAGAGAACAGCTAGCATTTAGCATCAGGAACAGCACAACTTTTGGCAGCCTGCATTTGTCTTTACTTTATAAATTGTTTAATTGGACATGAAGAGACTTTTATTTGTGTGACTTCCTTCACTATTAAGGGCTAGATAACCCTGAATAACAACAGAGGAAGAAGCAGAATGGATTTTACTTCCCCAACCATATTGCTCAGATTTGGTTATTGCTCCTCCTCACCTTTCAGACAGCCCCTGCCATATCAGAGTTCCTACTTTTTCTTTTGCAGAAGACACGAGGAAGGGACTGTTTTGGCTAATGTTGGGCAGGCAGTCATATGATCTATGTAAGTTCTAGAGCAGAAACTCAAGAAAATATTTCTTACCACCAGCAAGACCTGTAACTTCACCATTTTTCAGAAAGAGAACAGCATAACTTTTGGACATGTCCCATATCCAGAATATGTTCCACTGCCCTCTGCAGGAGTATCAAAACGTGACTCAGCCAGAACCCCTCCATAAGCAGACACAGTCACATTGTTGCTTCTTACTAAAATTTGAAGTCTGGCAGTTGTGGCCCTGATTTCAAGGTAATGCCAGAAAATTTTACCACTACAGAGACCTGCAGTCACAGTCGCACTAGAGAGAAGTGCGGCCTTTAGTCAGTTGTAAGAGTTGCCATTCATAAAATCATTTATTTGCCAGGTATCTCAGATAATTTCCTGCTGGGTAAGGAAATATCATCTCTATGGAGCAAGGGTAACTGATGCACTGGAAAAGTAATGGGTTGAGATCACACTAATAGTCTGCTACCAAAGTTTCTTTTCTAAATCTCAGGGAGTCACCTTATTCCCTAGTAGGACCATTCTCCTTTCTTTTTCATCACAGTTGGTCACTCTGGTAAGCTTGGTTTATGGTCACTTCATGACTGGAAGCTTCTGCTGACTTCAATAGGAGTTAGGCCAATACAGATATTTTTCAGAACTAATGTCTGAAATGCACCTCAAAGTTGAAAATAAAGTTTTCAAACTAAGGCACATGAGAAAAGAAACATAGCAGTGTCTCTATTGGATGCAACTGGAAGGCTCACAGGGAGCCTTGAAGCATACTTCAGTTATGATCTGGCTTGGTTTTGGGGTCTTTAGCTTAAAGGGTATGTCCCCTTTGAACACAATGAGGCTGCGTCCAAGTTCTGTACAGAATTTTCTGCTAGCATCGAGATTTTAGTTACCTTCCTAGAATCTGAAAACAGGAGAGGGGAAAAAATCTAAACTCTCACCTTTTAACTTTTTTGGCAACCTGAAAGTGCTGAACTTGCTGATAAATATTAAGAAGCTTTTCACAGTCGTCATGATAAGTAGGAAACAAAACTTTCACTGAGACCAAAAGTAGTGGAAGTAAAGCTCTAATTAATTTCAGGAGAGCACAGACAGTCAAGTCTGGTAATTCTTTTACAGGTTCAAAAGAGAAGAGACTGAAGAAGGCTTTGACTCATCTGTCATTTATGCTGCCCTAATATACATAGGCTACAGAACTTCTTCTGAGAGCAAACTCAGACTAAAGAAGAGTTCTTAAAGCTCATTATACGGTACTTGCAAATGAGTCGAAGTGCTAAGTCTTTGATTTCTGGAGTCGCCAAACACTGGCTCAAATCCCAACCCCCTAGCACACAGCCTACATAACTAGGACATACACTGAGGAAATCGACAAGAGGGAGACTTTTTTCCTCCTTAAGAGTTTGGGGCAACAATAGAGACAATTGCACCTTTAACAGCTCTTCTCTTTTCTCCACGGCAATGGCAAACATACTGATGGATCTCAGGGCCCTAGAGTTTTCTTTCTCTGGCCCTGGGGAGACTCCAGTAGTTCCCTCCAGGCTGTATAGTGTGGGTCTCCCTGTACGACAGACCCAGTGCCTGCATGGCTCTGCCTGAGTGTTCAGAAACACAGTCAGAGTTGGGAAGCTGTGCAACATATTGCATCTACCTGCAAAGATTACCTTGTAGACCAAAAATAAGACCATGAAATGCTAGAGTCCCCAAACTCTCAGCTCCCTGCTGCAACACTATCAGCCCAATCTCCATTACCATTTGTTACAACACTGTCCAGAAGGGCAGGAACATTTCAATGGGGACATATTCTCTAGCCAGGCTATGGTGAGGGAAAGTACTAGAGCTGTGTATCACAGGATTAGTTTAGAGGCAGCCTTATGCACCTTGAATGCTGAGGTAGGGGCACGGTGTGGGGTAAGCCGGCTAACATTGCCATTTCATTCTTATGACTATTTACAGGTGGGTGGGGAGGAGAGAGAAAAAAGAAACACTTTCTTACAAGTGCTTTTCCAAAGTGGTGTCACTTGAACACAGAGGATTAAGTTCTCTAGTGACATGGACTAACATAAATCAATTACCTTTAAGTACTGTAGCTGCATTAGATCTGTCCCAGAGCTACTTCAGGTCATCTGAAAATGTATTATTAGTTACTTTTGGCATCACTAGGACTCCCTCATTTCACTCCCAGGAGGCAAAAACTGATACAGAGTTACATGACTGAAAATATCCTCCATGAGGTTTACTTCTTCGTGATTGTTGAAAACTCAATGTATGAGCTCTTTTTGTTAGCTTTGCCAGATTGAGCTGCTGTACAATTCAAAAGCTGAGTCAAATTTTATAACCATGCAATTAAAATCACGAGGGAAAACTTATGCAGTCTCGACAGAAAACAGTCTAAGGTAATGGCTTGGGTGTTTTTCTTAATATGTACCTCAGCTACCTGGTTCTGCTGTTTGGGTTTGGCTATTTTTTTTCCAGCTAAGTACACCCAGACTGTGTGGGCTGCTTACAGAGCACTGGTAACATCATCAAGGCTATGTCTGATCACTATGCTGGGAGCATACTAGATGGAAAAGGATTTATGCATGTCAAAGCACTCCAGAGAAACAGGCAGCTTACAGCCCAAGGGGGCAGGAAACATCCTTTTAGTTAATCTCTACAGAAGGTTTTGTAGGCACCACATAGGACATCCACCACCAGGGGTTTCCAAGAGGAAAGGAAGAGAGAGGGAGAGTGTGAGCAGTTGCAAACATATCATCAGTAGGGCTTAAAAATACAGTCTCTCCCACTTTGTGGAGGACAAATGGCCTAAATTCCCTGTGATCCTTTCTATCTTAGTTGGGTTTTTTTTTTTTTTTGACTGTTAAGGCCTAATTTATTCCTTTAATCCATAGTGGAGAAGGCTGCAGGCTCCTCAAAGGTAAATCACAATCCATTTAGTGGTGGTTTTCTGAGTTACATGAAAGACAAACTATTCTCAGAATTTTACATAGCTGTTGGTTTGATTTCAAAAGCTCTTAACATTGAGGGTTTAAGCTATCTAATTAGTCTTTTGTACAACAAACCTTTCCTTTCTTCTAATGAGGATAGTGGGTCTTAATTATTGTTGTGTTTCCAGGTCAGGCCACAGATTAAGTAAAACCCGATGCAGTTGGTTGGCGATTATAACATGGTATTTCCATTTAACATAAGTATGTTAATGGTTAAGTTTGGGGAACACATTTTGCATGTTTCCTCACAATTTCTGCCTCCTCTTTCACAGTCAGAGCAACAAAACAAAGTGCCTATTGAGCAGGGCAGAAAGTGTCCAGGATGGACATCCTTATAGGATGTTGTTACAAACTTGTTTCCAACATACCTTTCTTCTGTAGCTCCCTAGAGGGAAAATTGAGGTGATGTTGTCAGGCTGATCTTTATGATAGTAGCCATCTGATTTTCCTGCCTGGGAAGAAATGTACACCACCAGGCACCCCTGTGGTCACAAAGTGGATAAGTTCTCACTGAACTTTGACTATAGTCCTCACACCTTTTGCTGAAGTAAGTACTTTATAACAGTAGTGGGTGGCCAGTTCTTCTTCTCTTAAATACACAGCTGAAGAAAGAAAAAAACATCCTCCCTTTGTCCTTACAGTTAATAATTTTAGGGCACCTACTATTTTTCTTTGAGGTCATAAAACTTCTTAGTAATCTAAAAAGACATTTTTTCTGCTGCCTACAGCAGAAAATGCATCTTGTGTCATCCTCAGGCTTGGAACTCCCTTGTGTCACTCAAGGGGCAAAGCAACTTCAATTCTCTTTCCTATTGCTAATTAGAAAGGAAAACAGATTGGTTGGCAATCATTTATATCACAAGTAGTGAATAAGAGGAGCCCAGAGACTATTATTCCATAAAATTAGGGAGCAATGAAGTTAAAGGCTGGGCTAGCAAGGGATAAAATTTTTACTAGGGGTTTAGAAATCTAAGCCATGGGCTTCAAAGCTTCTTTCTCAGAGTCCTCAGTTTTTATAGCCCTTATGCAGTTTGGCAGGGTCCAAAGTGCTTGGGCAAACTTGCATTTTGGGTGCTTTCTATCTAAATAAGCCAAGGAGAAGGGGGTCAAAACTGAAGGAAGAAGCTATATTGTGGGTTGGTGAATCAGAAGGACTGTGGGAGCAGGACAGACTCCCAGGCACACCAGATCACAGCTTAGCTTGCACTTAGGAAGGCTGTGAGCAGGTAGCAGGTGACCTAAGGACACAGCTGATGATGTAGTCAGTTTAAGTTACTCAAGACAGTGAAGTTATTTTCTTTGACTCTATCCATGCTGCTTTGCAACAGTTCCATATGGAAGCTTAACATTCACCCTCCCTTTAACATCAATGGTAAGCCACTGCTGAGGGGCCTTTCACATAATATTGACTGCATTTTGAACTTTAAAGGATAAATCTAAGCAAACAGGAAACTTGCATGCAAGGCTTTTCCTTTTGGGCTTTGTAGAACAGAAAATCTGTTCAAAACCTTCCTCTTTCTGCTTTAGCATTTTTTTTAGTAAGTGCTAAAATATTCTGATGTGATAATATAATTCGTATTATTCTTGACTAAAATTCTGTGCCAGCTCAAGTTGTGATTTTAACCTTCCTCATGAATGGACAAGGCTAGAAATGAAGTACTTGAATTAAATGTATTAAATCAAATATTCCATATCTACAATCCAACATTGAAAGAAGTCTGTAGTTTTTTCATATCATCTTGTCTCATAGAAATCATCAGAATACAAGAAAAAATATTGAATCACTCAGTTTAAAAATTTGGCAGCCACACCAGTAAACCTATAAAGCCTTGTTGTTGAATAAAAGTTAGCACTGATCAAAGCAAACAGCCCTTTCATAACTAAGAACTACATATGCATGAACTCTTACACGCACATCTCTGTTGTCCTAAAGCAGTGCAAGAAGAGTCCTTCAGGAAGCACAAAGCAAGTGAACTGGCACTGCTTTAAGGGTTGCACAGATGTGCAAGCTGGGAACTAAGGCTGTGCCCCTCCCTGAAACACCAAACACTGCTGTGCCACAGCACAAGCACTGCTTTGTGGTCAAGTGAAACCATTGCAGGTAAGGAGATCTTTTATTTTCCTGAGGAAACAAATCCAAACCAATTTAATTTGGTGTCAACCCAATATTTTTCTTGGACATTCCAGCTTAACTGCTGACCAAAAATCTCCTCCTAATTTAGGCAGCTCTGATTGCAAGCCACTCCTCAGCTTGTTTCTAGAAGCACAGCTTTGAGGAGGTTTGTGTTGATGCTCAATGGAAATGCTTCATAGATTCAATCACAGGAGATCCTGCATCAGTCAGAGAAAAATGATATATCCATGTGCAATTTACAGATGTAAATTTGAAATCTCTTTTAAGTGATTCTAGTTGTAGAACCTATTTCAGCCTCATGGATCTTCAGAAGACTGGGTAGTCCTCTACTGCCAATGATATTTGTAGATTTTTCAATAGCAACTAAATGCAGTGACTATGATAATTCTTAAACAAATAAAACCCAGCCCTTGAAATGGATAAACCAACTCTTCTATTTCTACCTCTTACAAAGTACTTTTACTTATGCATGTAGTATGTGGTTGTGTGGAAGAGTAAAAGAAATTTGGGTTTGAAAAAAAAAGGAAGAAATGCTGGCAAAGCTCAGATCTAAAAGAAAACTTGAGTGATCATGACTGAGGTTTCCTATTTAAATCTTCCTCCTCCTACCACAGAAATTCACTGCACACAGACTTGTGCCCTGTAGCTCTTTTACACTTGGCTGTATCAGCTGGTGCTTGGGAGAGCAAACCTGTTATTTTGAGGTGGCAGCATTCCTGATAGCTGCTGAAATTAGCAGAACTTGAACACACTCCCCTTCCCTCTGCAGCCGTTGTCTTTGGGGTATGAGGAGAAGGAACTGGACATCAGTTAGGCTGCTGTAAATTGATTTAAGAAGTTACCTGAAGTATTTCCTTCTCTCTCCTCCTTTCGCTATTTCTGCCTCAGGTTCAAACATGACGTTAAAAAATAGAAGACAGAACAACACAAGCTATATTCTGTATTAGATGTTACCAACAGATGAACTCCCAACTGTCACAAAAATATAACACTTGGCATCGTCTTTCCCAAAGACCTCATGATTACAGCTTTAATATTTGTTTTCTAACCAGATTCTGAAATATTTATTTAATAGTCACTCTGTTGGTGACCATTCCTGGCATTAAGCTTAGATCAAGAACAGCCACACGAAACAGGAGCGATGTAGAATGTAGACCTGAGTTTACGCAATAGGAAGTTTTGGAAGTAAAATGAGCTGTCACAGAAGTCCGTCATGCATCTTCCCTCTTGCTTGATTTTCACAGGGTGTCAGCACAAGCCTGCAATGCTGTGATGAACTTGAGAATGATTTTACAGCCATGATATTTTTAGGGAATCGCACTTGGGTATTAAATGAATTCTCCACTCCAGTCAGTCCTGGTTGCCTTATTTAAGGGAAAGGGCTGCTCTTAGCTTCAGTTCCAGTTCTCTGCCTTGCTGTTCCGCTTGCACCCCCAGCTGCTGTTCTCTGTTTTATGCCCTGTAACTTGTTTATGAGTTTGAGGTCTACCTAACTATTCAATAAGAAGTTTGCATACCTGTCACAACAGATGCAGTCAGAAGAGTTTTGGAATGAAACATGAAAGTGCCATTGGAGGACACTGAGTTTTTTTGTAAAGACAGCACAGGAGAAGCAGCAACTGTTTTTTCTAGCACTGTTTTCCTTCACATAGCTACAGATGCCATGTGTGACGTTTTATCTTACATGGAACCAGAAGAGAAACTCTGCATCTGTACTGTCAGCATGGGCATGACCCTGCAAACATGTGAGTACTCACACTGCCAGAGCAGCCAGTGCAGATGAAGCCAGGTGAAGCCACTGACCCTCCATGACAAACTAGCTCTGCTCCACTTCATCATGCCACGGTGGAGTGCCTGGCACAAATCAGCAGTTTTCTTCTGTCATCCTTTACAATTCAATCATCACAGGTAGAAGGCAGAGTAAATGGAGTAACTAGAATTCAGGGGGTATAGTGATAACACAATCCTGTTCCTTGCTTGAAGGCCAGTGTTGCTTGCAGGTAGCTGCATTATCATTATTTTGAGACTGTTGCAATGACTGTCCTTTGAGCACTGGAAGTCAATTACTCCCCTTACTGAAGGACAAGCCCTCTCTTCTCATCTTTTTGCACATGGCCAAACAACTATGTAATAACAGTAAGCAACAGAGATCATCAGCACAAATACATTAGAATAAGTTTACATCTACAGTTTTATGCTTCACTTGTTGACTAACTGAAAAGGCTGACTTCTAAAACAATGCACAGATCACTATGATAATGTGTAGTTACTTACTCGCGTTACTTTTGTGCCTGAAAGATTCAGCCAAGAACTTGTGTTGCAGTGCCCAAGGCCTTATGTGAGGGACTTACCCAGGTGCCAGTGAAGTGTTATTCCTCAGTGAAGGAGGCCTGGTCATTATCTGCAGCGGGTTCAGGTGAGAGTGAATTCAACAGCCTGGGACTGTGTGTGGGTGCAGATGCACTAATGGACCGCTACAGCAGATGATTGTGAGATCACACAGGAAAAAGGTGTTTACAGGAAGAAAAAGGCAGAGTCCAGGGAGTCATCACAGCAGTGAAATGAGGTTTAATTACTTTGGCAAAGCTTGCATTTTAGATTGTTTTAGTTTACACTCCTCTCCATAACACATATAATATGGAATGAGGTAGTTGTATGGTGCAGTCACAGCAGGAGAAGATATAGGAAAATATTTCATTTTCAGGACTATGTCAAACTTAATTTTTAGTTGTCCATTTTATTTTTATTTTCCACTGTGATCATTTTCATTTGTGCTTGCTCATCTCCACAAGTTTGTACAGTATGCTAAGTAGAACATCTGCGTATCACTCATTTTTCTGGTTATTTATGCAGGGCTCATTCAGTGTGATGGATAGGGTAAAACCAACAAAAAAAAAATAATAGATTTAGTTTTAGTTTAGGGAAGGAATACACCCAGCTGGGAACATCTTACTTTCCTAAGACTAGACCACTCTGGAATGCACCACCTCAGCAGACAGCCAGATGCATCAGTAGAATAAACCACCTTCCTCACAGTTATCTGTTCTTGCTGGGATCTTGTATCAACACTTAAAGAATGAATGCCAAACATCACATGTAAATATTATTAAATGCTCTACATTTCTTATCTCTTTAGAAGTATTTTTAATTGATAGAAGTACTTCCAACTATTCATGTTTTTTATTTTATGTTTATTGCAATACTTTTCCTTGGCAGGAAAACAACTCTTATGTGCACATAAAAACAAAGCTATTAGAAGCAATTTAGCCCCATGAGCATTTGTGTAGGTATTTGTGTGGCCCCTGGCTATATGAATGTGCTCTTATGCAATAGGATTTAGTAATCTGCAAACAGATTTAACGAGTGCCAACCAAGAGCTCCATAAGCAAACCTCCACACATGACAAATCAAATATACAATTCAAAAATAGAAACTCAGCATAAGGTTAGAGTTTTATAGAAACATTATTCCACTGTTTTGTTACATAAATCCCTGAAGAGTGAAGAAACAGAGAAAACTTTTGGTAAACAGGCATAAAAATTCTATCCTGGAATAATTCAGTGACTCAGGAACTTATCTGAGACACCACATACCTGGGTTCACAACCTTACCATTTCCTCTTCTGACGAGAGTTTTGAACCTGTTTCTGTTTGTCCAGGGGGAACCCCCTAATCATTATCTATTTGCTGCTCTGCTTTTGTATTCTCATAGTGACAAGAATTTAAGGAAGAGCAAGTCTCCATTAAAAGATGAGTCTATTTTAGTGAATCAGTGTTTTTGTTTGGAAAGATGATGCATCAAAAAACCCCAACTCCCCAAACCCTTTATCAGTTCTACTTCCAGAGACACTAAAAGACTTCGGAGGCCAGGGTGTGCAGAGGGAGGCTTTACTTCCCAAGGGACCCTGCACCTCCCTGCAGGTGGAGGTCCCTGCTTTGCAGAAAGCCCCTGAGGTTGGCCAAGGAGCTTTTGGGGTCCAGCTTAGAAATGATGGCAGGAGCAAACCAAAGGGAAACTTCTTAGGAAGATCTCAGCAGCGAAACAGCATGAAATCAAGACAACTAATAAGAACCCATCTTAGTGGATATTTAAGATCTGAGGGACTGAAGAAGAGAAAAAGCACATCATTCTTTATTTACAGACTCTGGTTACCTGATATTCTGTGATTTGAATTTAAGTTTGAGAGGCAGGGGTGGAGAGAAGGTAACGTTAAGACTATAGCTCCTAGCAGAGCAAGGATCAAAAAGTGATGAATAGCTGGGTGGCTGCTATATGAAATTTGCTCTAGGCAGAGGAGAAAATTGAAAGCAATCAAATTGAAACTGCTGCATGTGCAGCAGCAGAACCTAAAGTACGAGCAATAGAGGTACAAGGGGGAAAATGAGCTTAAGTTGGGAGAACTTGGAATTATTGAAAATTGGAAAACTAGAGTCTTATCCTCAGGATTTTAATATGAGAGCAAAAGAAAATGAGAAATTATTTGAAATAGGAAACTGCAGCACCATGTCCGTTATATTTAAGAACTAAACAAGAAAAGCATGGAGAAGGAAAAGCCAAGGAGTAACACTTACATGTTTACATTCATGATAAAGTTATCTTAAAGAAAAAGGTTCATTGAAACACAATAAGAGTGCCTTGGAGATCATATTCCGTGAATATCCTAAACCCTTACATGACCTCTCACTTGGCTTTAGACTAAAGGTTGTCCCCGAGCTCCTGACTGCATTGAATTGGGTTTTGATCACTTCATGTCATTACCGTAAAAATTACTTTTAACTTGACCTGAAAACAAACAAGACTGGGTTTTACTTCATTGGGAAATAGTGGGGTTGGTCTTGCAGTGAGTCAGACATTGTCAGGGAGAAATTTTATTCCATCTTACTCGGGGGACAACTTCGGACAAGAATATTAAAGTTTTTATGATCACTCTGATGAGTGCCGCAATTTTCATACCACAGCTTATTCACACAATAGTACCAAGAGAGTTTTAGTACAAAATCACCAGTTACTGTTGGAGTCAAAGCAGAGACTCCATAATCCACAGAGCAGTGTCCACCTGAAGTCTGGTGTTGGCTGCTGCAATTAACCTCCACTGAACGGAAGGAGTCAGGCTGCCATGTCAGTGCAGCCTTCTGCAAAAGCACAAGCTGGAGCTAAAGCAATGGTATTTGTCCACATGGATGTTGACTATTAAGCTGAGAAAACACAACCTGGAATCATAGGAAGACTGAAGGCATCCAGAGTGACTGAAGCAATGCCACAGGAAGGATTGCACTGTGAAAGTGAGAGTGCTCGGAGCACTAAGGAGGTGTGCATCACACTTGTTCAGACTTATGATGGAAAATGCATCTCTTTTTGATATGTTCATTGTATGGCAAGTATAAAAGCACAGATATGGTTTATTATGGAATGATGCTGATGCAAGACGAATAATGTCAAAACATCTTCTCCAAGAGAAAATTGCCACAGTGTTCCCCACATTGCAAATCCTTGTATCTGAGCTCTGAAGCCTGTCTCTTGAAAATGAGAAAAATTCTCAGGAAAGTTTGTCCCAAGAGACATATCAGCATGAGAAGTTTTATCCCAAAGAGCTGCTTAAAGTTTTCTTATAATAAATTTTAACGGGTACCTTACAAATGCCATTTCCCCACTAATTCTTCATGGGTCAGTTTGCACAAGTTCAACACTTTCTTACTGTATCTCTACCACCCACAGACAGTACCTCAATGACATTCCCTTTTCTCCTATCACATCTGGTCTATGCCAGGTTATCAAAACTCCTGTAATATCATGAGATTTAAAAAGAAAAAGAAAAAAAAGAACGAGATGAGTTGTTGTGACTAAAGAAATATGGACAGGCCAAATCTGCGATGAAGACTCTGAAGTAAGTATTTTCATAGCCAGTTTTCGCTGCTTCAAATGATCCATCCTTGAAGATGGATCAGTAGGTCTTAAAAACCTGTAGAGGGGAACCTAAAAACATTTTTGTGTCATGGGTAGCAACCTCATTTCTGATAGCTACTCTGCCCCCTCTCTTCCCTCCCGTTTTAGACGTCTGCTCACCATAACTTGCATGTGGAAACTTTCTTTCTACTTTTTTCTCTTTTACCACACTCAAGCTTCCTTTAGAAAGAGCACGGGTGAGTGCATTCTTTCAGGAATCAATGCCGTGTATCAAACCACATTGTTCATCCTGAGGTAATGCTTGGAGGTGTGCCTTGTACAGCTGATGCCCTTGACCCAGATCCTCTCTGTGTCCATCCAAGAAGATCAAGGCAACCTTGAGAAATCTCATTTAGCTTTCAGAGTTGGATCAACTCTTATATCCTTTCTAAAATTAAATTTCTAAAAGGACTGAAGCAGACTGCTTAATGCCCTAGTAAACAAAGCACAGTGATCCATGGAAATCTCTTCAGCATTGCTCTGACTAGGTTCCTACACCCAAGCTTACCAGCTGAGCACCTTCCAGCCAGTGTTAGAAAACACAGACAAGGTCTGTCACATGCTGTTTGTTCCAATCTCTGCTCCTCACTCTCACCTCCCATCCCCACTTTCCCCCAGCCTTGTGCAGTGGAGTCCCTCACTTTGCTAGCTTTTTTCCCCCTGAGAACATATATCCTACTATATGTTTGTGCTATAGGTTGGAGGATGCATGACTTGTTCTTGGGATATGTTCTGTTGAAAGTTACAGCAATCTGTAGCTTGCAGGAGAAAGTTTCACTGTCTTGAAGATCATCCCAGGAAAGATTCATCTCCTTTGCAGGCTGGCTTGTAAAAGTGCACTTACTGACCTGCAGGTTTGGCTGACAACTCACCAGAACACCAATGCAGAGCAGTGGGCAATAGATTAATTGATAGTGTAGGACTTTTTAGACAGAGTCTAAATCCCTGTCCAGTGCTACTATTGCTAAAGGTGCTACAGGCACAGCTGCTCTTGGCAAAGTCTCAGGAGGTCCCTCTGTGCCAGCCCTGCTGGTGCCCCCAGTGCTGTGCAGGTGCACAGTCAGGTGAGCTTCACAACAGAAGCAACATCCACACAGGGCAGTGCTCAGTGCAGCCAGAGTGCTGCTTGCAGCCCTCCTCACAGCTCCACTGCTGCTTGCAGCCCAGGGCAATGGTCATGCTGCACCAGACTGCCCCACAACAAGTGCAGAAAACAACCAGCAATTGCTAAGTGTGCGTGGGGGAGTTTGCTGTGCACTGTTGCATGAAACAAATATACCCTTTGAGAGCAAAATAAGGGTATCTGCATCTGTTCCCAGCACAAGACATGACCCCCATTCAATTTCCCAAGCACTCAGAGGAGGACCTACTAGAATTTTGCATGTTAAAAATGCGGGTCTGCAGAACCTTACAGAAGCATCAGCATGTAAAATGTGGGTGTGGCACGAGGACCACTTCTACCCTCCAAGAGCTGGTGGAGAGGTCTTCCTTTCTCTGCAGTGCATTGAGGCATTTTGTTCACAATGGAACGCCCATCGTTGTACCAGATGACAAGGTTGAATAACTTCTCACCCCCAGAGGCTGCTAACCAAGCTCTGTTACAGTTTAGTGCTGCTCTGGGAAAACCTGAGGCATTTTCTCTAGCACACTATTAAAGAGCAGTTTCTCTCCTGTTTCACTGCTGGTTGGGATGCAGGACCTTCTTGCTCATGCTTTCCTCTCCCAAAAAGTTCTGCAGAGTCTAACAGGGGTAGGACTTCAGTTTTTCTGCCTTGGGAAGGTAAACACCAGCATACTTTGCCCACACACCCCCTCCCCCCCATCCCGCCCCATTCCCCACAATGCTGAGACACAAGGATTTTCAGCACAATAGCTAAAACCTATTTTTCTCCTCAACAACATGCTTTCAGCATATTTTTCTTGCATCAAGCCAGTGAAGTTTTCGCTCGTAAAATGTTTCCAAGTTAAACTGACCTGGTTCCTCCCTCCCAAAGCCATCCATGATGTTTTTCTGCTATACACAGAAGCCCCATGGGGCACCAGCTCAACTCTGCTCTTCTAAGATACCCTTTAAGGCATCTTCCCACAGATGACTGAATCTGAACTCCAGATGTCTGCAGGCACAACCTGCAGCAGCAGATAATTAAAGTATAAGCAATACTGTACGGGTTTGAGTACGGACCTGCAGAATTTCCTGGCTTAAAGCCAGAGCTCAGTAGGCCCTGTCAAGGATGAAAGCAGAGTTTTATGCCCTCAGTGGTCAAAGCTGAGGATAGATTCAGAGAATGTTTAAAAAGTAAAAATTCAGTTTCTGGCAGGGAAGCAAGAGGAGGAATACCACCACTGTGCTGCCATGAAATGAGAACACCCCGTAGGCACAGTCAATGTGTGAGTACTTACATGAGACACAGCTCAGTATTTTTCAGTCCCATAACCTCAGCTAAACCCTTTTCGGAAGGGAATCGCCAATATCCTACAAGCCTCCAAGAGGTACAACCAGTTGCGCCAATAGATGCTCCCTTCCCTAGAGCCTCTGGGCAAGTTTACCTGAGAAGTAAAAGCAAAACACATCCCCTTCCATCTCATCCTCTGCTCCTGGCTATAGCATTTCACATGGAGCACAAGAGTTTCCTTGAAGTCTCTTCGCCTGCAAGTCCAGAATGTGGGTCATGCTTCAATGAAGTCTCATGAGGATCCCAGATCTGCAGCTGAGCTCCTGCCAAAGGAGCTACCAAAAATGCCACACAGGATGCAAGTTTGTGTGTAGGCCAGTGGTTTGCCTTCAGAAAGCCAGACCCTAAAGGGCTGCAATTGGGCAGAAAGATGGCTCATTTCAGAAGGCCACTCTGGTCTGCCAAATCAGCTTCCTCAGATGAGAGTGCATCAACTGGCATGAACTTCTGCCAGTTTGCACAAGAAATAATCTCCCAGCAGCAAATGTTGCATTCTCCACAGGGGAAGCACACTCCTGCACAGATTTCTTACCTCTCATTATTGCCAAGGATCCCCAACCAGTCACATTGTGATGTCTGCAGCTTGTCACATTCATTTCTTCCCCACCATTCTTCCACTTGCACTCTCCCACAGGAGGTACACTCCCACTGTCATGGAAGCACTGGACTTGCCTGCCTATTTCATTTGTGCTTCCAGTTCAATCCCCTGCTTATCTTGCTCCAGCTACTCCAGTGCCTTGCAAGTGGCTTTTTGCCTGCATGTTTTAGGTAAGTACGTCACCAGATCATTCTCATGGAAGCTTCTACAGATGTGCTGTGTTTAGAAAAGATGATAGAGAAGTAGCTAAATGAAAATGGGTTGAGGGGATCTCTATTTCCTGGTGCCATTTATGTAAGAAAGAGTTCAATATCCCATTCATCTACAGACCTTTCCATTGCAAGATCTCAAAGCACTGATTTTGACTTACAAACAACTGTGAGAGGTGAGAACTCAGTTCAAGTCACAGAGAACCCCATCTTCCCATTTCTGCCACAGCCTCACCCTCCAGCCTCTGGCAAGATTCTGAATTTCCTTGTTTGCCTGTTCAGCTCCACCCTACATGTGCCTCTCCAGAAAGATGGCAGACGGGCAGACTTAGCAGCAGAGAATGATTTCTTTTCAAGGCACATGCTTAGCATGAGTCCTAGAGCATTAAAGGGAGACTCTCTTCCTTGCACTTATTTTGGGAGCCAATACCTGATAAATCCAAGGCTGTATTTAATGTGTTTTTCCTCTAACAAAACAACTCTAAAGCCATCGACTCCACATTACCATTGCTGGCAAGCTGAGGCACTTTATTAAAGGGTAGCGGGAAGATCATAGGGACCTTTACTGCTTCAGTAAAAGGAATTTTATTACAAGCTGCTCTTGCCTTTTTGCTCTCCATTCAGCATACATGGCAATGTCATCTGATGTATTCACAATTAATTTCTGGAAAAGAGGTATCTTATTTTATAGCCTTGACACAGACACATTGCATTGCCATGAAGAAAGCAGATGCATGGGATAAACCAAAACCAGCTTCCAGCACTGGTCTTCTACAGTCATTGACTTTAGCTGGAACTCACTTCCACAGAGCTGCCTTCAGAGACACCAGCAAGAGGAGATCTCCACCCTGCAAGTGCACATGCTCTTCCCCCACAATATTTGCTGGCCAGGCACTGAAATGTGGGTCCACAACTCCCATATCTGAGACTTGCCAGGAGAGCTGGCATGTGGGCAGAGCAGATGTAGCTGGTGAGAGAACAAAGTATATGAAAATAGGCAGTATTTTATCTGCTGAGGAGTGAGGAGAAGGCACTCAGGTCTTGCCTCATGAGACCCCCTGCTCCCAGAGTGAAACTTGCTGCTTACGCCAAGTGTAAACAACCTGTGGCTGTCATCCCACTCTGGTTCAGACTCTCAGCCTCCTTTGCAACACATCAGCCTGGAATAAGCAACCCTATAAATAAGGACACTCTCAGATGGTCACACTGGGCTAGACATTAAATGTCTCTAAATGGCCAAGTGATTTACAGAAGAGAGAACAAAAGACAGAAAAAGAGGAAGAGGGAAAGATTCCCACAGATGGAGATGGCATGGATCTACTAAAGGCTCCAGCCCAGTTCTCTTTAGAGAGAAGTGCATCCCTCACTACAATGTTTATATCAGTACATGCAGTATTCCAGCTCATCTTTTGCCTTTTTAGAATCCATGTTAGCAGGTCAATACATGAATACAGGGCATTAAGCTGATCCCAGACAAAGGCAGTGTGTGTGTTAGGGCTGGATTCAGCCACACCACACCTGCCAGGGTGCCCACAGAGCCACACTCCTCACATGCCAGCATCGAAGGGGTGAGTCTAGACTCCCCTGCCCTAGAGTACGTGCAGCCTTGCCAAGGCCATGCCGAGACTGTTTAATCCTATTAAAGCATAAGCTGGAAGTACACGATACTCATTAAAAGAGAATAGCTTGCTTTGTTCCTGAGATCTAAACCCCACAGCAGCAGACACTGTGGGATAACCCACCATTATTGATCTCTGCAGGCAGGGCTTGCCATTCCCAGCTCCACTGCCAAGAGAAATCCCCAGCCCTGCCCTTTGCTCCCATATGAAAACACAGGTTTAGGATCCCTACTCAGGACAAGTGCCAGAGCTAAACTCACATATTTCCAAAGGGAAATTGCAAATATGAGGGTCCAGCTAATCCTTTGGGTGCTGCTTTACAGGCACACAGGGTCCACACAGAACCACAGCCAGTTGTCACTGTCCCCACACTGCCCTTCTCACCGAGAAAGTACCAGGCAGACAAAATATTAGCTGGTTGTATAAGTCAACAAGAAAATCTTCTAGGAATACTAATTATTTAGCAAAAGGTGGAAAAAAAGATCAAGGTAGATGGGCTGTGCAAACTCATTTGGGAATGAGTTGAATGGAATGAAGGAATTGCATTGAAGGAATGCATTGAAGGAATGCATGCAGGAATTCAATAGCACATAGAGCTTGTCTGCAGCATCCAGCTAAAGTGCAAGATTCAAGATCTCCAATGTTTTCAACATTTGATTTAATGTGTTAAACTTCTGAAACATGAAGAAGTTTTCCCCTTCCAAAACTGTTAATTTTTAAGATACTTGTGCTGCGGCGCAGCGCACATTGTTGATTACACATCACCTTACTAAGGAAGTGATGAAATCAGCCTTGTTGCTTTTATTTATTCCACCCATAATGAGCTGAGACAATTCCTTCCAGTCTCATGCCATTCGGAAAGACAGAGCTGTTTGTATCCAGGTAACCAGTGCTGGCACCACAGAGCTTGCTGCAGATGTGTGCCCAGGGACGCATCTCCCCCGAGCTTGTGAAAGGGCCAAGGAAGGGGCAAACCCTCCTGAAGCAGTAACACATCTGACCCTATGGAAGCCAAAACACTTGTCTGCCACATTCCCCAGAGAAGCCTGGTGGGGGTGTCCAGGTACTGGACTGCTTTGTGGATACATAGAGCTGTGCAACAAAAAACCTCCCCAAAAACAAAGAGGAAAAGAAGCAGGAGAACAGCAGCAAGATGAAGATATACACATGCATGTAACCAAGAGTTAAATGGTTTTCATTCCTTCATGCGTATTTCCCGTCTTGTTTCTCTGCGTGCCCAAGTACTAGAGCATTGCCTCCCTGTCTTCTGACAACAGAAATTCTGCCCCACAGTAATAACCATAAAACCTGTTATTTAAGGGGACTACCAGCTGATCCTGCTTCCCTGCCCCTCAATCAACTGAGTGGTCATTCTTCCCTCCCCCTTGGTGCTTGCCTCAGGTAACTCCCTATTAGATCTTCACTAAGGGTATTAAATTCACTCTGTTACTGAAGAATCACCACCGATCTTTCCATGCTCTCTGCATCCACTAACAGTTTAAGTAAAGCAGAAATTCCTAATTCTCTTTACCTAGGAATGTATTTTTTTAAAAAGTGATATCTAAAAAAACCCATTAACATAATTTTTTTTACAACAATAAAAAACAAAACAACAACAACAACAAAAAAATCACACAACACTCCCTCCACATAGCCAACTGTGAGTGTTTTGGTTTTTTTTTCAGAGCCCGTGTAGCCAGTTATTTCTTAAGAAGGTGCTTTATATGCTCTCCAAGGCAGCATTCATACTATCCCCCATATCCTGGCTGTTGCTATGGAAATCATTCCTCCGTAAGCTGATGTGCAAATGCAGGTCTCATTGCTGAGCAGAGAGGCTAAAGGTGTGCATGAGTCAAACTATTTGCTGTGCATTATTCCTCTGCAGCCTCGCTGCTGCCAGGGGACAGGAAAGGAACAATTAGTGTCTGCGCAGAGGGTGCGTGTAACAAGGAGCTGTGGAGAGTTAGCAGGGCTGGATAGCCACAGGAAGGCTCTGGCTGTTACCTGCAGCCAAGCACCATGTAGTCATCCAGTTCATCTGCTCTGGGTGCCACGGAAGTAACAGGGTACGGGTACACCAGGTACAAAACAATTCATGAGGTTTTTAGACATTGCAGGGGGCAGGTAAGTCACAATGTGCCATCATGGTTACAAGGCACACAGTCCCCTGCCCTGTCTGTGGTCCCTCACAAAAGTCAATGATAAAATCAGGCTTTTGGCAAAGACCTGCTGGTGGCTGCAGAGAGGCAGACACTGAAGAGTGCTGGAGATCCCTCTGACGCTGGTGAAGCAGCAAGACCAAAAGGGAAAAACGTCTACAAAAATCAAGCTTCTTCACATATGCTGTGTTTGGCAACTTACTAAACATGGTTTTCATGCTCCTGACTACCTATGAATAAGCATTAAGGCGGATATTGGAGCACTCCCAGTCAAAACACAGCTTGATGCCAGCAGGCACTTTCCAGAAACAACTGCTGGCCTCTCCCAAAGTAACAGAAACAGAGGAACCCACTGCCTTCAGGACGCAGCCCTTGACCACGGGCGCAGATGCGGCCCTTGGAGCAGAGGGCACACAGGGGCAGCTGCAGAGCTCCTCCGTGCCCCACTCCAGCCACATCAGCACTTCTCTGCATATGGGAGGCTGGGAACACTTCAGCGCAAGCATCCCACACCCCTTTCTTTCCCCCTCCCCTGGAATATCTGGCAGTAATTTTCATAGCTATATTACAACAAGTAAGAGGTCTCAGGGCAGCCCCATACCTCAGTGGTTGCTTAGTTCATCTCTTCTGCAGCCTGCAGGGAGGAACTGGGATCAAAGAGGGAACAAGGTGTGTAATGAACTCAGATTTACAGCAGGTTTTTAAGTGGGGAGAGGGTAGGGGTTTTTTGGCAAATTTTAGATTAGCCATTTGAATAGTCAAGGTTTTTTTTCTTTCAAATGAGGAACTAGGAGGCTGTAGCAGACAAAGGCAGATCCATCAAAAAAAGCAAACATGAGATTTTTTTCCTTCGTCCCCCTGAAGAAATTGCTCCTGCAGAAGAACAAGTGGTCACAAGTGGATCACACAAACTTCAGACTTCTATTCACGTCTTACCTCCTTACTCACTGCCCTACAGGAAACAGGTGCTATACCCAACCTCTCCTCTGAATTGTCTTCTGTCCTAGGCATTAGGGAACTCTTAGAAGCCAAGCAAACAGCTTCAATTACAGAATCACAGAAGCTGGTGAAGTTTTTACACCACTTTTCTTTTTTTTTTTCAATTTTTTTGTCAGTCACCCTGGGGAAAGGCAGCTAGTTAAAGAACAGATTCCAAACACCCAAACAGAAGTTTAAACTTCTACACAACATCTCAGATCACAAAGCACAACTCCTGTTAGGCACGATAAATGACAATTAAACACAGTAAACAGACTACAGCATATCAGGGTAAACAAAGCAAGCAGATCTCCCCTAACAGTAGTCCATAATAAAGGTGGCACTTACCTCAGTTCAGGGCTAAAAAGGAGTCTGCTGTCACCTGAAGCTGCTCCACTCCTGCTTGCGTTCTCAGAGGAAATAGTCTGGTCTCCTCTGTTCTCTTATGAGCTACCTGCCAGAAGGTCAGCTGGTCCCTGGTCCTTAGTAGAAACACCTGGTTCAGCACAGCTTGCTAGCAGAGCACAGGGGTGGCTGGGATTTAAAACAAAAGAACACAGTTAATGATTCTTTATAAAGATTGTTGTAATTTTAACTATCTGTGCACTGTAATGGGCATTTTTTCTGGTTAAAAACAGCTTACTTGATCAATGCCTCCTAATATCCTAATAAACTCTTACACCATTTGTTGAAAATACAATGCCAAGCAAATAGAAGTGTTTCCAATTGCTTTAAGAAGATATGCTATGAATGTGAATAAATTATGTTAAATCATACTATTATAGAGAAGTATCTTGTGATTTATAAGTTCCTACCTTATGTAAATTAATGCCCCACAATTCTGCAGCCTGTGGATAGCTGTCTTTTGTGTTGTGATATGAACACATACTATGCCTCAAAAGCTTCCAATTACGTGGGTGGGATTTGGAGAATACAAATGACATAAAAAACTAGAGGGGTTTATTTCAGGAACAGCTTAGTATGATAGAATATAGTATCAAGATTAGAGGTTATGAATTAGAGATTCACTTTCACTGTCTTGTTAGAAAGGATATAAAAGAAACACTGAAGGAATACTAGAGATATAGGAAAGAGCAAAATATATATGTGCATTTAATACAATTCATCACCATTCCTCATATTTTTAGTATAACGGCATTCATGGTGAAGCATATTGTGACTGTAATTTTAAGAAATGTGATTTTGAATGGATTTGGTATGATCTGTTTATGACATTCGTAGATGCAGACACAATGCCACCATCAGAGGGACTGGGAAGGATTCTGCTCCTGTACATGAAAGCCAAAACCTATATATTTAAATTCTGAACGAGTTCCTGAATTTGCTGATCGTTAGGGTTATTTCTCCCTTCTCAGCTGCATCATTTCACGTAAACTGTTTATTTCTTGGCAGTTCAGAGCATGAATTTGAGCTAAAATGCTCCTTGAAATATTTGATGCTCTTCTATAACAGATGTAAGTGAATTTAGAAATCCTGATCAGTGAAGTGATAGATTGAATTCAATAGTTTTCCAAGATAATTTTCTTCAACAAAACCCAAGTCAATCTCAGAGACGAGATTCTTGCAAATGTTAAGAAACATGTTTTCAGGGATTGCTTCATTATAAAGTGAAAGATTAAGTTAGTACATGTCAAGAGGGAGGATGCACATCAGAGAAAGGGGAAGAGGTGTTATTGACTCAAAGTTCTGCTAACTTTTAGTTTTCCTGTGGGACAAACACTATTTTTCTGCTTTGCATGAGAAAAAGTTCTTTTAGCTATGGCGAAGTTACTCAAAAAAGGACTTTTACCCCTCATCTCTCTGTAAGAATTCCACCTTAATTTATGTGTGTGATGACAAAAGGAGACACAAAATACATATCAGTGCCAAATCGTAGGATTAAACTGCAGGGGAGAAGGAGGGTTTGTCAGCAGGATCCTATACCTCACTCTCTGTATGAGGCAAACCCTAAGATATCCAAAGCTCCCAGCTCTGACTAACTCCCACAGGAGTGTAGTGACTCAGCACCAGGCAAGAGATCCGAGTGCATTTCAGGGTGAGGCCATTTACCTACATGATAGCAAATACTGCAGTGCTTCTTTAAACTGATTCCACACACATAAATATGCTGTAATAAATCTCATCCCCAACACACCAGTCCAAAATTGGTGCTCTCTTGGCTGAACTTTATGCAACTTGGCTTCACTTGACCAGGAACACACCCTGAGGGTCAGATATAGGGGAGATATTTTCATCTGACTAGACTGTTAGTGAAACCAAATACTATCCGTCTTTCTCTGCCACTCCCCTTTGTTGCTGGATTTATTTTGTGAGAACAGTTGTCCTGTAAACAAGAAAGAATGCATGTGGTTGTTTTTGTCATTTCAAAAATAATCCCAGAACCTGTTAAAGGATGATAGCATCTAATGCAATGTGTCCTGTCCTTCCACAGGAAAGGCACTGGGCTCTAATGTTTTTTTCTCTTACAAAGCAAAGAAAGCAAGTGATGTTTCCTTCTCTTCTGTCTGAGCCTTTGGCCCTGAGTTCAAATCTCTGTCCATCAAATCTAGATATAGAGCTGGAAAAAGACAGACAATCACACACGATTATCAGATGCTCCAATTCTACTGATTCAGGATGGCAATATGCAACCTACCACTCCAAGAGGAAACCTCTGGTTATTTGGCTGTTGAACACAGACAAGCTGTTGTTGTGCACACAACAGAATTGTTCCAGGTATTTTCCCTAAGTCCAGCATATCCAGGATGTGTCTGAACAGGATATATAATCAGCTGTGTCAGGAGCAAAGTGCCCTGAAGGCACTGGAGCTCACGCAGAGCTGGCGCAGTGTGTGTCCCTACCAGCTCTGATGTGTGGGGTGCATTGAACTTCTGGTCACTGGCTGGCCCTGCACCCTTACACTCTACAGTAGTTTCTCTGTGCTTCACATCTCCACAGGCTCATTGTATCTTAACAAAAAGAAGATTTTTGTAAGATTGCGAAATTCTGGAGGCTGGAAAATTGACTGATTCATGGAAACATTATTTCAGGTTAGTTCTACAGTGTGAACCAGTAGAAAGGCATGTTCTTCCCAGAAGACTGACTCAGCATTACTTGAAGCTCAGCTGTTTGGAGCATGGTGCTAATAATGCCAAAGTCATGGTTCAATCCCTGTATGGGCCATTCACATAAGAGCTGGACTCAGTGATCCTTGTGGGCACCTTCCAACTCAGAATATTCAGTGATTCTGTGGTTCTGAAGAAAGGCGTTTCAGAGCAATGCAGCAGGAATTTCACGTCGGTCGGCAGCAGTTCATCTGCCTCCATTCATCAACAGAATAAATCCTTCCTCGTGTTTTCTCTTGATGATACCAAACATCAGCACAAAAGGCACGTTGCCTTTGGAAGCACAAACTTCCAAGCACTCTGGAACAGGATGCGCATGTCCCTTGTCCTGCTGTAACCTGGAATCGAACCTGATTTAAATGCAATTCATAGACAGGGCTACTACAGTTACACTTTCTCTCTTGCAGTGAGACACAGCGGCAGCTACTCAGTTCTGGTATATCTACAATGTTAGAAAACAGTAACTTGATACAAAGAAAACATCAGCAGGGGTCTGAATTTACCGCTCGGTGACAGCAGTTCCTGGTCTAGGAGTACAGCTCCAGATGATGTTAGGATGACACATCCCAGCCACACTGGAGAATACACAATTGTCCCCGTATGACATGAAAGGTGACACTGTCCACAGCACACAGTTTTAGCCATTAGACATTTGTTATGAATATCTAGCAGCTGCAACTGGGAATAATTTCTAGTGTGAAAGTCTTGCGTTCCCTGTGCAGACACAGTAGAAGGGAGAGTCAACAGCTGCTGAGGTTTAGTCCTCAGCCAAAACCCTGCAAACTTCTGGCCCTATATGTTTTCCCTGGACTTAGGGGCTCCATGAACCTGCAGCTCCAGAGGCTGCAGAGGTGGTGTTGCACTTGCTCTGATCAAGAAGCGTGTTAGTAGCTCCGTGTTCAGCTCCTCAGAGTAGCTGAGTTTGTCCACTTCTGACTGATGCTTCTGACAGTTGTTTGGCTCCCCTTTCGCACTTACAACTATTATGACTAATAAATACATCTTGGCATTTCTTAAAAGATACTAGTAGCAGCTATTCCCTTTCATCCCTTCTGCTCAAGCCATCTTAATGAAGGAGAAAGTATGCTAAGATCGAAGAGAACTGTGCACTAGCTCAGCCCAGCAGAAATCTCACAGACAACTGTCCTTGCAACATGGGAAGAGATGACTGTGGAAACTAATCTATGTTTAGAACCAGCAGCACTTGGTGAAACTTCAGAGAAGTTTTGTTTTCTCTCTGTGAGCAGGACTGGTATTACTAACTTGTTCTTGTCAGCTGGGAAGTCTTGTGGTTGAGTTTTTGTGTTTAGTTGACTTAGGAAAATACTGCCCTGAAAGAGAAGTGAAAAGTCTTGGCATAAATTGTCAACTTGGTGGTTTGTGGTAATTTTATTGCATCTAGGGATGATTTCCATATGGATGCTCTGCTTCATGTGACAGTTCTTCAAGAACCGTCTCACTGGCTGACAGCACACAGCCGGCAGGACAAAAATGAGATAAATTTGCTGTATGCTGGTCAAAGAGAGGGTGAAATTGTTGGTTTTCATCTTAAGAAAACTGAGGCAACCAGGGTCAAGTCCAGTACAACTATGGCACAACCTTCTGCGAAGATGCTGAAGGTAGCACCTATTTCATGGTTACTGGGTTTTCGAAAGGCAGACTAACCTCTGATTTTAGGATTTCTGTTCTTAACTGATGGTGCTCTTACCTTGCAATGGAATAGGTCAAGGGCTTCTTCTGTAAGCTTCATCTCTGTTTTGGACATATTAGCTTCAGCCAGCTGGGCTTTAGCCACTTGAAGGTAAGAGCTGATTATTAGGGAAGCTTCAAACTCATGTATGACATCCCAGGAGACCATGGATTTTAGGCAATAGACGTCAACTCATACAAGCTATGAACTGAAAGATTCACTGAAATATCTATTTCTCTTTCCAGATATACGACCTGGAAAGAGAAATAGATATAATATTCTAATATGCACAGGGAAAATTTACCATTTCATCCCAAAACCTTTGAATTATTTACTTGAATGAAATGTTGGAAGTACAAAAATTTAAAATATTCATCTGTTCAGTTTGTATTTTTAGGCTTATACTTTAAAAAAAGTCTATAGGCACCACATGGACTGACTCCACCCATCTGTACAACCGTAATGAACATGGAGATATACTCAGACCAAGAGCCTGCAAGTTTCCTGATTTAGTTTCTGAGTTGGTATCTAATCCCCTCCTGATTTCTGATGGCTAAGTAATTGCTACGGCCCACTACTTGGTTTTATTTTCAGTAAGAAATGGGCACTGTGGTCTCAGAGTGTATTAGATACCATTTTCAGAAGTTTACACTTCACTGGAGGACTTCTGTGCCAAGTCAGTGTTTTTGGGACAGTCCATCAATGCAAATGCCTTGTGGGTGTAAGGAAGACCAGCACTTCACTGCAAGTATGAAACAGCTATGGGATCGCTTCAAACTACTAAGGCCGCGTACCTTGGCATTTGCAGGTGACAGAGGCAACATTTTGCAGGTTCAAAACTTTCCATTTTAGTTTTTCTTTACATAAAAATGTTGTAAGGATGCCAAATTAAACTCTATCACTCGGTGATAGAGTGCTGCTCTATCCAGGAAAGCTGTTACACGTCCCTGCTGTTACTCTGAGACAGTAACAAACAAGAAAATGTTTGGGGTTTTTTTTCCCCCCATTCTAAAGCCTCCATTAATATAGATAACTGAGATGTCCCTGAGTGGCAAATAATCATATTAATTAATGATCATGTGAAACAAAATACAAAGAAAACATACACTTCAAAGGACTATTCATTTTTATGTGAGTGCCTCTAACGCCAATGGAGACAAGTGGAAGATGCACATATAAACAAAAGGGAGAATACGTTCACCACGATGGACAGAAAAAGGCCAGCCTGGAAGAAAGTGGAATGCATAGAGGGATTTTAAGAAGGGTTACAGATGCTGGTGGCAACTGCCCTCTATAAATTATAGTTAGATCAAAGAAAAATAGAATGCTTTGATAAGAGATTAAAAAATGCCCTTCTCAAATGTATGGCTGTAATTAAAAGCAAATAAAATTACATTTTAACCCCATACTCAAGGTATTACTTTTTTTTCCTAGTTTTATTTATAAATGACTTCTGGCACCCAGGGAAAAAGACAGCTTTTTCTATGTCTTCATTCTCTTACAACCAGCCACCAAATAAAAATGCAAACCTTGTTTTCATGCATGTATCAAAAGTTCCGATGGGGGCCATGGGCTTTCAGTGCAGGTGGCACAAGTGTTAGAAAAACTAGGTGACGTACTGCAGCAAAAACATAAAGAGATAACCCAGACAGCAAAGCTGCTGCTTTTCTTGGGTTGATAGCTAAGTATTTACCAACTTGTAATAAAGAGAAAAGCAAAATTGGATTTGTTTTCATCTATTGTCTAGAATAATTTTCTTGCCCAAGAACATAATGAGCATGTGCACTATCGCTTGTGCAGCTTAGTAAAAAAAATATTTATTTGAAAAGTCAACAGAAAATTAAGCAGCAAAGTAATAAGTTATTACAAATGTGAATATGCTTTTATCATATTATACTAAGTGTAAAAGTTGCCCTCCATTTTTCTTTTTTGTTAACTTACAGCTAGCATGGGAAGATGCATTATGACTGTTTCCCTTCAGCAGCAGAGAAGCAGGCACCCCAACATGCATTCTTCAGTGAGTAGGACCACAGAACTATTTGCAGCTGCTTGATGCTAAATTCAAGGCAATTCAAATCTGAGCATTTTAATGCTGCAGTTGTCTGGAAATTCTGTCCTTGGAAAAAGCACCTTCACATGACTATTCCTCATTTCTAAGAAATTGTTCGGACAGTAAAAGTCAAATCTCGCACCATGGCCTTATGTTTTCCATCTGGGAACTGCTTCATCTACACATTTTTCATCTGAAGGTTAAAATTTACCATTCCCCCCCACTAGTTTCTGGTTGTACAAATCATAAGTAGAAAGCATAACCACTTGCAAAATGCTTTTAGTACTAGACTTGACTTTCTCAATCAAGTGGCTCTGAGGGGCCTAATGTTTTACTTGGGATTAATTCATTTGGTTCAACAGGCTGGAGGTCTGCCTCACAGCACTGTGTTACTGCAATGATGCTGTAATGCCTTGAGAGCTCATTCCACTGAACACTTTTTGCTGATGAGAGGATGCTTTTGTCCTCTCATCATCATCGATAATTTATAGCTGATATAGAATGTGGTGCTCTTCCTGCCTTAAAAATCCTTAGTGAAAACAGCACAATTCCCAGTCTCATCAGCCCTAAGCTATACAAATTTCCACAAAATCTCAGTCATGAAGCTGAGGGAAGCATGGATGCATACTGTTGGAATTCATTTCTTCAAGTTTTCCTAGAAATGCTATTACAGAGTCTGTGTATGAAGTCCCCGTGGCAGTGCTTCTGGGATAGAGGCTGCACGTGGCAGCAGCCCTCAAGAATCAAATGGCCATTGTTGGACATAGAATACAGCAGTAGAGATCTTAGTGCTGGATAGATGTTCAAAACACGACAGTGCTTTATTTTGGCTCTTTTTGGCATATAGTTCTTCTCTTGCTCCTGATTTATTGATTGACTGGCTTTTGATCAAAGCAACATCTCTTCTATCTTCCATCTGTGCAGGTCTCTAGGTTACCTGGTAGGGATTTCTGACAGGAGGTGACAAATGTCATATACGTCTCAAGTGAATTTTTTTTCCCCCAAAAGACAGGGAAAAAAATTTTTACTGATTTCTGCGATCAAACACTAAAAGAGGAAAGCCTAAAAGGAAATTGCAGGGACAACCACAAATTCACCTGTACCTGGCTCTAACCTCAGCAGTCTGGTATTCTGAGCTAGCACATGCAAACCTAAGAGTTCAGACTGTGACCATGTGTTTGGCCTCTGACAAATAAGGCTTAAGAATACTGAAAAAGAAAAGGAAAAACTTTTTCCATACCTATTTGAGCTGGAATTCAAACAAAGTTGTAGTCAGTCAGAGATGCCCAACACTTCCTTGCTTCAAGCCAGGAGCCCAGAGGAATTTAGACATACAATGTTTCAGTATTTCCTTTCCACTTTCTGCCAAAACTAAGAATTGCAGAGAGACTGTATGAAGAAAACAAAATAACTAGCCAAACTGTGCTATTTCACAAGCTGCAGTTTCTTGGCAAAGCCCCTGGTGATTTCTCATTTCATCCAATCGGACTCATGCTGCTTAGTGGGAAAGCAACGCCTTTTCTCTTCCTCATCACACACCACCATATGAAAACATAAGGTTACTCAACAGAATTTACTGGCCACTCACTTGAAATAAAGACAACCCAGTGGTCGGAATCCAAGTGTCAGAGAAGGCAGTGGCCTCTTCACTGCCATTCAGACAGGAAGCTCTGGGAATGTATTCACTCCTGTGGTCACCCAGCCACAAAAAACTGAAACTGAAAACTAAAAAACTGGGCACTGACAAATGACAATGCCCTTCTGTATCTCAGTTTCTCAATTTTTTTCTTGTATCCATGAGAAAAAGTAAAGTATGTATTTGTTTTTACGCTTCTTCACCATGAAATTTAGTGTTTCTTTTGGATTAATGCTGTCCTGCATCCTCTCCCTCGATGCCCTAGGGGGAGGAAAAAGAAGAATCTTCCTGCTTTTTCTATGATTTTAGAGTGAGAACAGCCTATGCCTACACTGTCTTTGCCACACAGATGGTCTAAAAACACATGAAAAAAGAAGCAGAGCTCATAGAAAATTTCTCACAGGAGAGGTGAATTAGATATGGGCAGAGCTTCAGGAAGAAGTGGCTGGTCCTGGTCACAGCCTAGTCACCTCTCAAGCTGCTTTGGATAATAACAGATATTTTGGGGAAAAGGCCTACCCCATGGTCTCCTCATCCAGCTGGCTGTGGTGTGAAGATGCCTTTGCTGACACAAAATAGATATGGGGGAGATTTTTAGTAATTTCCTTTGTGAAATAGCAACTTACTAAAAATAGTGTCTGCAGATGAATACATTGCAGTTTGCAGACCCAGAGAAACCAACTTAGATCATTCACTCCTCTTTCCTCCTTTTGCATGCACTCCCTACACCTTCTGAACCTGAAATGAAACAGAATACAGAAACCCCATGCCAGTTTCATAACAGACTCCTGTAAAACTTCTGTGTTACAGAAGGGCACAAGGTTTTTCTCCAAATTCATCATATGACATAAATTTGTCTCTGATTATGAAACTTTAGAGGAAAAGGTGCATTTGGGGTTTTTTGCTTGCCTTTTTCTTTTTTTTT
>VZTF01002605.1:64046-93414 GCA_013397755.1 Cnemophilus loriae | reverse complement strand
CTCCCCGCCTCAAACCCCAACAGCTGTACACCATGTTTTTTGGGTATATTTTGTACCTTTCTGGGTTCGATCAGTTTTATTCACAGAGGCTTAGCTTCCTTTGGTCTTCTGTGTTAAGCTGGTTCATAACATCAGGATGAAAGTGAATATAGAAATGCCAAATGTTTACTATTCTAATAGACAGTCATCAGTGCTTTAAGAACTACCCCCTTACATCCAAAAAAATGTCACCGTGCTTTCACAAATGGTCTTGAGACCATTTGCTTTAAATTGAAAGACTCTATTTCTGCTATGTCAAGAACACCATTAATATCGATCCAGGTGCTCTATGGAGCAAACTAATCTTTTCACTTTGGCACTACTGAAAATCCAGTCTACTGTACTACACTGGTAAAACTGCATCTTTCAAAGTTATCAACATTAAAAAACCCGAATTGTTACATTTTTCATTAATTAAAAACAGCTTATAATAACATTAATGATCCTTTCATCGCCATATGTAATTTAAGCAATGGCAGCCTACCACATTAACTTCCCCTGGCTTTGCCTTGGCCTTCTAACTCCTCCAAGTGATCATTTCACAATTTGTAAAGTCTCCCAAATGGGTCAGGCATCTCCTGCTGTTTGGTATATACTCTAGAAACAGTAGGCTGGCAGAGAGAGAACTGGTTTTGAAGTAGCTTTTCCTGAAGGGGAAAAAAATTAAAGAAATGTCAGATTAAATCAAGTTTGTGAAATGCATCATGGCTTGAAATATCCCTCATACATGACTAAATAAGACATCACACAGATTTTTTTCCCCCACAAAACAGGACTGGCATCAAATCCAGTCCATAGCACAAAAAGCATGTGCCAGCATATGCCCTTGTAAGCACCTGCAACTCCTGCTGCTTCCAATCCCTAACAGAAATCCTGCAACCAGGCAGACATCTAATGTGCTAAACTAGGAAACCAAGAAGAAAGGCTCACAGGACTGGGCCCTATACTCCTCACATGGAGACCTTCACTCTCTGCTTCCCCAGCGCAGTCTAGAAATCATGAATCAAAGGCAGGGCAATCTGAGACCACAAGAAAACCAGTAGCATTTCGTCCAAGTCCATGAACTGCCCAGGGCAATGCTACATTCACCAGCCAAATTTGTGCTAATATCCACTGCCAAGTAAGAGAAGCAAAGGATCCTCTGGCCTTTCTCAGCTATAAGTTACATTTGGTTTTTGGGTTTTTTTCTTACTTTACAGTACAATGAAACTGAAAAAAGTCAGTGTGACTAAGTAAAAACTCTTTGTACTAATGCACTCATCTGCAAGCTATTAATGTGAAACAGAATAAATGACCACTGGCAGCAATACCTGCCCCGCGGGAACTTTGAATACAGAGATGTTCTTTGCATACAAAGAATCATGGCACCATAGAGTGGTTTGGGTTGGAAGGGACTTTAAAAATCATCCTGTTCCATCCTGCTGCCATGGACAGAGACACCTTCCACTAGCCCAGGTTGCTCAAAGCCCTGTCCAACCTGGCCAACACTTCCAGGGATGGGAAATCCACACCTTCTATGGGCAACCTGTGCCAGTGGCTAACCATCCTCGCAGGGAGGAACTTCTTCCTAGTATCTAATATAACTCTATCCTCTGAAACCATTCCCTCTTTTCCCCAACATGCTCTTGTAAATACAAGTGCCACTCCAGCCTTCTTGCAGACCCTTTCAGGTATTGGAACACTTCAATTTTTTCAACTAAACTCAAATAATAGAACTTTACTATCGGCAAATGCTTCCATTTGTTTCACAGCAACATTTTTGTTCTATTATTTCAGTTTTATAAATCTCTCAGACTTCATCCTGCTCTCCATTTCTTTCAGTTTTACTTATTTTCAATGCAATCATCACATCTTTTAGGCTACTCTATACTAGTTTTGCCTAGTTTGCTGAAAGGGCAATACCTTTATGTTATATGCCCTTAGCAAGGAAAAGCTATGTGTTGCCCTTTGAGATTAAAATCACTGTCTGGTATGCCCCAGTATAAGTGGATCTGCAGAATATTAACATACAAAAATGAACATTCCCATTGCTGATTTAATAGCAAACAAATAGCTCTCAATCACTACTAAATTCTCAATTTCCTATTTCCATAATTTTCCCTGGAATAAGGCATGTAAACCTTGTAGGTACTTCGGTCACTATGTGCTTTATGCAACACCATCAGAGGAAACATGCAGTCGCAAAGCTGAAAAACAGAAAACTCTGTGATCAAAGACTTCAAGTCTTTGAAATTCCCTTTTATGCAAGAAAGCTGTTTCCTAACTTGTTCTGACAAATGTCCCAGGTGAAGAAATTCTTTCTCTAAGGGAAGATTTATGATCTATAGAATAGTTTTCTTTCTCTGTATTTTTCAGAAGACTGGATTCATCAAATACAAACTGCTCTTTGATTTGTGTGTCTCCATGTTCAGCACAAAGAAATGAAATACGGGAATGGGAAAGTGACAATACTCATTATCTATAGGTAACTTTTTGGCACCAAAATATTATCCAGTGTGATCAGCTAGAAAGTGCTGAGGTACTAGCATAGAATGATGCACTAGGAACAGGGTTCTCTGCAGGAAAAGATATGTTTATTCTGTTCTTCATGCTGGTCACCACGTTGGCAGGCACATCAACACCCCAGCATATGGTTTTGAGTAGGGATTGCCAAAACACTGCACACAGAAGGTTGCTCTTCATGGCAGGATTTCAACTGGGATCTCTTGAGAGGTCAGGGTAACAGCTGAAATGTCAGAGGACATACCCAGAGCAGAAGTAATTGTAAGGATAAGCCAGTTCAGGACTAGTCACCTCTGAACAGCAAAACAGAAATGAGAATGTAACTCTCCTTTCTCGGAGAAGACCCCAAGGAACCAGCAGCAACCAAACACCTGAGATGCAGCTCAGTTTTCCTCTGACTGAGTCACAAGTGTCTTGGTAGCATCTGGACTCAGCATGGCCAATGGCCACAACACAGATCTTCTGAACTTACATTGACAGGGACTGAGGCCATTTGCACTTTAAAGTGGAGTTTCCAGGGGGTAAGTTTAGTGAGTCTGGAAAGGACAAATACAACTGCAAAATTTGAGCAAGAACAGTCAGTAAGGTCTTGTTTCAAGAATGCCTCTAAATAAATTTTATGCTCAGTTAAATGTTGCTTCAGTTCTTCCCTGAATAACGACTGAATACCAAAAACACCAGATGTGGGGGCTGATGAGAGGTTGATGTCACTGGGATACAGTATCTCCCTTTTGCAAGCTGCTTTTTTATTTGTTACTACATGGATACACTTGAAAATAAGAGAAAGGCTACACTGGAAAACATTTAAATGCATTCCGATCTCTGTGAACCAGCAGTAACCTGCAGTTGATGCCACGGCTGTAGCATTCTCAAACTGCTCAGACACCCAACTCAAACTAAGAGCATTCAGCACTTTTAAATCCTTGACGAGGCCGACTCTTTGTGGTTTGCATATAAACCTGAGAAAAGTAATAGTCTTAATGCTGAAAGATGATGCTTTAGGTAATGGAATATGCTATTCTGAAGTCAAATAGCTGCTGCAGAATTCCAGTTAGCTTCATAAGTACATGGACCATTTTAAATAATAAAGATCTGGACGGCATATAGTAGAGAACAAGTAAGTTTGAACAACATGCATGACAAATGTCAGAAGTATTACTTGATGACCTACAGTTCTGAAATGCCCAAGACAACATCCAAAAGTAATCAGATGCTCACAGTCTCTACCCTCATCTCTTTGCTAAGGCTGTGTATCCTCATTACTGGTAAATAATATTATTAAAAACCCCTGGCTTTATGCAATTGAACTGAAGTCAAATCTAGGATGTTTTAATATTTATTTTGCATTTTTCCTCTCATTTGTGAATTTTGCTGATTCAGTATTTTTATACTAAAATCAAAGTATCATTTGCTGATGTAAAAGGCATTTTAGCATATTTCCAATGTATAGAGTATTTAAGTCCAGGTAAAAGTAAATCAGCTATAAATTAGTGTATTTCACAAACAAAAATTCTCCTTATGTTAACATTTTAGTTCATAAACTAGTCGCAAACTGCTTAAAAATAGGCACTTAAAAAATCTGCACTTGGCCAAAAATAATACTCATCTTTTTTTGTTACTAGAAAACTCTAACAGCACTTCTCCTTGTTGAATCAGGGGAAGCAGAGGTTAAATGATTTACTAAAGTGCTGTTTGTTAAAAATACAAACAGCTTGCTCAACACTTATGGTGCCTACCAAAGCAGAATGGGAAGATATAAGACTGTGGATAAAGAGAAGGAATCCTGACCAAAGATCCTGTTTTCAAGCCTAAAACTAACCTAAACCAGCCTTGAAGTTTGGACTTGAGCCAGGGACATAAAGAGCATGCGCAGGGAAGTAAGGTAAGAAGTTCAGAAGGAGGAAGACTCTTTTTACTTCATCTGAGGAAGACTCTTACTTCATCCCAGAGACCCTGCCCACGACCACCAGACGACATTGCGCAAGTGCAATACAGATGCAAATGAATTTTGGGTTCATTATAATACGAAGAGAGGCTAGGCGGGGCTAGAAAATGAATATGTATAGGTGTATTGGGAAACTTAATGAATATGGAGTTTGTAACCCGATTTATACCAAGATGAATGCAGCTGTGGGCACGCATGACTTTGGAGGAATTATCCCCCATGCGTCCCAGCTGGAATAAACATACCTACTTTACTACTTATTCCAGTAATAGAGTCTTTTCCGCGTATCATTGTAACATGCTTATCAGACCAATATGCACAGTGATCTTTGGGTATTATCAGCTGGAAATAGAAATGGAAAACAGCTTCAATCTTCCTTGTTCTTGCTTATATCCCTCGTTTCAAGGAAAGGCATAGCAGTTGCCTCAATACAACAGTTGCCATTTTCCCCCAGAATAAGCCCCAGCAGCTGCCTCTTGTGCTTTTGAAAGGTTCATTGAAAATGGTTCATTAAACCATTTGCACCACTTGCACATTCCTACATGGGAAGAGCCCTACTCCCATGCACTGCAGGTGAAGCTAAGAACTGGTGTTAAGCACTACTCATCAGACACTAACTTACAGGAACTGTTTCTTTGGCCACATGTTGTTTAATCATGAAACATGATGGTCCAGAGTGGACAGTATTTTTATTCATCCTGAGCCTTGGCAACCTTTCCAGTTTATTTCAATACCTGGCCACATGTGTTGATGCAAAACCCAATCCTATTTGTCCCTGAGCCAGTAACATTATCCCAACAGTGCTGGCTGTTTCAAAAGGCAGTCAATATCCATGTGAAGCCATTTTAATTATTTCCCGGAATATCCAGGGTATGGAGGGAGTGGCGGATACTGTATCTCAGTCTGTGGGGTTGGAGTATAGGGTGGAGGTAGGTCAGCTGAATATTCCATTTCATATTCATAACTGTATGGTGGTGGAGACACTGAAATGGGAGAAAAAAGAACATGGAGTTAAAAATCTGTTTTTCAGATGCAGCCTTCAAGTATTTTCTTGCTGACATCCAGACTTGCATGCAACTGATATAAAACCTCCTGGCAATGCATTCATTTTTTTTTTTCAGGCTGCCATTATATAGTCAATTTATATCAATGTGAGTCATTGTTTATTCCCCTTTCCTTCACTCCTTAGCTGTGTGCCTACCATCAAGCTGTGCCGGTAACAGTGTTTGAGTGCCTGTATGGCAGATGATACCAGGCAAATGTGGCAGAGCTAAACTTTTCTGGGGGAGAAAGGCTTAGTGTTTATCAGATCCATTCCCTTCCGCCTCTTTCAGCAGCAACAGGGATTTATGTCATGTCAAAATGACATCAGTCAGGGTTCTTGATCTCCACAGCCACCTCAAACACCCTCCTGATCTCCAGTTGCGTGATGTGCCACACCACGGCAAACAGAGCATCATCACCACCTGCTGAAAATTTTTTCTCAACTACTTCTAATAACTTTAAAGAAAAAGGATTCATTCAGTGACAAAAAGACAGTAAATGCTGCAGAATGATAGCATGATAGGAACTTAAGGCTCTGTATCAACATCCAATTAGAGTAGTCTCTACAAATTTCAAGATCCAGAGTCTGCTCATGTCTCCATTTATGTCACCACAGATCCTTTCCTGTCTCCTCCTTAGATGCCGCAGGCAGACTGACAGTGAAATAGCACTAACATGGAGTGGAAACAGAAACCTAGGATTTGTGATGGGGGGAAGAGACTCAAATCCCAGAGTGCCATGAAAAGCATGCCCTGCTCTCTTGAACACTGGACTGCTGCTGAGGCAGAAGGAAGAGCATCTCCACACTTGCTGTTCCTGTCCAAAACAGGTGATGGCAGGGGCAGTGTTGGTCACAAGCCATGCAGCAAAACCAGGTCAGTCATTACTCCAGAAGTGTTCATGACAGCAGGGAACACAGAAAACATTTCCAAGCTTGCCCATACTCCAAAATCTGCTGCTGCTGCTGCTGCTGAGAGGAAGAACTGCTCAAACTGATGTTTGCACAGAGGCCTTGGGCGTGTAGAGTCAAACTGCCTAGAGATTGAGAGATAAGGGTGAGTCATAGCAGGAGCAGACTTAGGGAGGAAAAGGTTACAGCCCTGGAGTTTTCATTTTGCTCTTGTTTTTACAGCTTGCAGCAACTATACATTTTTGAAGTAGCTCTTCAGCAATTCATGGTTGAGAATATTGCCATTTTCTTTCATACTCATCTCTCTACGCAAAACAATGTTGAAATGATAAGCATGATTACGGATGCTTTCAGTCTAACTGGAACATAATGGTGTGAGGGAGGAAACAGAGATTAGGACTGGTATGATAAAGGAATACATAAAATGTATTGCATAGCTTGCCTATAAGTATACATAATGCACCTGAGGTTTGCTGCAACCTTTGCAACAGGAGGGAATATAAAGGCAGGGAATCTCTAAGAGTGGGATGGCAAGACTTCATGCATGAAACACCTTTGCATTTTATTACAATGAACTCCCAAAGTTATCCCAAGGCAATTGCTCCTGGATTTTAACAATGTCACTGAATTGCATAAACAACATTATGCTGCATCTAGGGTCTGCTTTTCTCTTCAACAATGTGGCCACTTTGACATGGTAGATGTGGAATCGAGGCAAATGTGCCTTGCAGACCCCAACTGGCTTGGTGCCACCTCCTTTGGTGCTCCTAGAGTGGCGGAAGTTGACAAATGTGGTGCAGTGGGTAGCTCTACACCAAGCCGGCTCATGCATAGCCCTATGTACCAGCTCGCAGTCACTTCGGACACAAGTGCATTGCGCCAGAGGCACAAGGGGTCCCTGCTGTCCCCTGGGATGTCTCAGATCTTGTGACACCTTTGGCTTAGACCCTGTGCCTTCCTGCTGCTGCCTGCACCTAAAAAAACATTACATCAAAACAATTTTAACCCACAGACAAGCCTGCATTGAACACATCCAACACTTGGCTAACTTTGACCAAGGCACAAACAGGTACCTCAGCACCATGTCCCCACCTGGGGCTGAGGGGTCAGAACTAGCTGATGTCTAAGGTCCACTCCAACCCAAGGCATTCTAAGATTTTATAACCATTGTCCAAATTTGTATTCCAAGTTCCAGTTCAGGCATGGTGCCAGGTGGATGCAGAGGTCCAGCACTGCATCCTAGCCAGCAGTACCTCCTGGGACACCCAGTACAGAACACCCTGCAGAGATGCCCGTGTGCTTTTGTAGAAGTCACCTGGGATCCTGCAGCACCCAGCAGTGCTTGTGAGCTCTGGGCAAAAACCAGTCAGCTCAGGTTGCATTAGACTCCACATCACCACTCAAAGCCTTTGCACTATGGTCCACAGACCTTATTGTCCAGGTTTTCCCCTCTGTGATATGCCTGGCCCCTGTTATATTGGACAATGCAAAGGAGCTGGCTGCAAGTGAACAAGAACAAATACAAAAACCAGAACACAAAAGAAGAACAACTGATCTATTGCCAGAGAGCCTCCAACACAGGGAGAAGGTTTGTCCTGTACAATGCAGCAATGCCTTGAGCAAGGACTTGACACGCTGCTGCAGGCACCATGAGCCACTCAGCTGTGAAGTGTGTCACCTAGCCAGATCTCCTTAGCCCACTTAGCAGCTGAATAAACCCTCCCAGGCAGAGCTGCACTGCCAGACACTGTGTACTGAGCTGTCCTGCCTTTCTCAGCAGGAGCTATGCTGTTCCTCTCCAGACTGAGATGAGCCTCCTGCTGCAGTCACATTCCCCATTTACTGTGTGTCAGAGACTGAAATAGTTCATGCCTCAAATATTGATATAAAAGAGTTTTGCTCATTATAACAAAAACTGTATAAAGAAGCTACAACAAAAGAAGTCTCCCTGAAGATACCTGACTGGAACTTTGGACTGTAAGTTAAACCACCTAGATAAGATGCTATTGTTCAATCATCTCAGGCCTAGGGAAAAACAAACAAGGCTGAGAGAGAGGAATATATCCATAAGAAAGCCAAACGCAGCAGAGATTCTTCCCTGGCTGAGTTTGGGGTGGGGGAGACCACAGCCCGCAGAAGCCAGGTTTACACAGACTCTCCCCGAAATGAGGGAGGGGAAGAGGTTTCGGGTGTAACCTCTGGTCAGAGGCACCCATCCTCCCTTACACAAACTGGCCCAGCTGTGGAACCCCCAGCCCCATAGGCCACATCCACGGGACATTCATGTGAGAGGCAGCTGAGGGGGTGTCATAATCCATCAAAGACCCCCCAAAATGCCCCCCGGAGTCATTCCTGAAGCCTTGCACCACAGGACTGCACGTGATGCAACAAACCCCGAGTCTGTAGTAAGAGACAATGGCAAACTCCCCCTCCTAGAGTGGTGCCTGGGTTTTCCTACCTAGCCTGAGCTATATTAGCCCATCAGATTCTATGCTTTACAGGGGGACCCTCACCACCAAGAAGACCAGCTGGAGAGGATCAATGGAACATCGCTGGGATCCACAGAGTGGTGATATTTTCCTTATTCTGTCACCCACCTTTCTGTCCCTCCCACCTATTTTCTAGTTCTTTCTTTCTCTCTATCTCTCTCACATCAAATAAAACCCATACTATTGTCACTGGCATATGGTCTCGTTTGCATCTTAATTTGGGCAGAGGCATTTCTAAGAACTTTAATAATCGGATCATGACACTGTGCAGCTGTAACTATCCAAGGATAACACTCCTGCCTATGACCACAGGCACTCCTGCAGCGCTGTCACTTTGCTTCCTTACCTGGGTACGTGTTGATGGTGTTGATGTGCGTCGTTCGGATGACCCCTACTCGAGTCCGACGGTTGCTCTTCATGCACACACAGATACAGATGGCAATCCCAGCAATCACTCCCATTATAAATACTATGCCAAAAACAATTCCAGCTATTGCTGTGCCTCTGCAAGGGGAATGGAAACATGCAGTCAGACTCAGACAAATAATATTTACAAAACAAAATTCTTTTCTCAAGAGCGGTCACTATTTGAGAATAAATGCATATTAATTACTGAAAATGCTGCAGATTTTGATCCATCAAGGCATGTGAACAGAAAAAAATGAAAGACATCTGAAACCAAAACAAGAATCTCTTTCAAAGTCCCCTTTGCAATTGTGCCAGATCACTCTGCTGATTTACCATATATTAAATCCTCCTGTACCAGGGCCATCTGAATTTATCTGCTTTTAAACACTATAAGGAATAATTCCTTCCTTTTCCGCTCATCACATAAGATCTTTTTTTTTCTGAAAGGCATTGGTATGATTTTCTTTTGAAAAGAAAGCATAAGTTATCCCTAGCAATATATTTCAGAAGCATTCATGTGCATGATGTACTTTCACAGAATATTGTCATTGTTTTATCCTAGGTCAAAAAGTCCTTCTGCTTTGCTTCTGAGCCCATAGATTAAGGACAGCATCCTCTTCTCAAGGATGAGCAGCATGAAGCAAAGCAACACCCACTCTTTCACACAGCTGCTGCTGCAGCCAGCACATGTATTTGAGGTTTAAACAATTTCTTTTTAAATGGTCCAGAGGAAGGAATTTAACTCAGCTCCTGAAGTAATGAATCAGACTTTCCTTGAAATTTTAATATAGAGAAAGGAAAGAAAGCCTTATTGCACTCACACATTGGAGAAAAACCTTGAAAAACCTCAAAAAAACCTTACTAAGAGACACTGAAGGGCTTCCAATAATACTGAGAACAAAATCAGCCTTTCTGATGAACCCTACTTCACTCAGGTTTGTTGTCAGCTACACGCAGTGAAGCATATGTTATATGAAAGATGGTATTTATAGCCTACCCTTTTATGAAAAAAGCCCAGTGACTTGCCAGAAATATTCTTACTCTGTGCATCTCTTCATCTTTCAGCAAAGACTTCAAATTGCAACCTTGCTGGCAACCTTTCTACTGGATATTTTAATCAATCCAAATTGATAGTTTGTCAGTATGAATAAGCCTCACTAGGAATTATTGCAATGTAGAGAATACAACAGGCACTGCAACACCAAAAATATTCAGAGTCTAAAGCATAGTTTAGATTCCCCATACAAGCATGGGAAAACAGCAGGCCCGATTTTCAAAATGCTGATAGTCTGCTTGCTTCAAAAAACTCAGCAAGAGTCAGGATGGACTCAATACCTGAAAATGAGACCCTCTATTTAGGAACCTAAATATGAATTTAAGAGCTTGTTTTCAGGCCCCAGCTATTCAGGAACTTGGCCATGATTTGCAGTACAATCACTTAATTGTACAGCATAAGTAAACACAGACCATATGGTGGTGTAATAAATACACTACCAGAGAGCTACATTGTTTTCTGCTATTCTGTAGCAATGAATGAAGAGTGTGTAGGGAGAACAAATCCATTAATATTTTGCAGAATATATGAAGACCTAATTAACAAAAGCCTAACTCATGACAGCAAGCACCTGGCCCTAAAACCACTAGCTCAAAACACTGATGAGATCAAGTGCTTTGTATTAACCACCACGAGTAACTGAGAAACACAACTACAATAATTTGCATCTAAGAAAAAGGAAGTCTGATGCTCTTGGAAGATGTGACCAACATTATCACTACCTTGAGAGAAACTGTTGTAGGAGACATTAGTTTGATTCAGAAGACGCTTTAAAACTATACTTTCTTCATTCCAGAAGATTCTCTAATCATATCACAATTAAAAAACTAGGGTACCTCTTTTACAAACAAGTGATTCGCTACTGCTTTTGCTACATTCACTTAGTGGATGAACCACTGTGAGCACTGCATCAGAGTTGCAGGGAGCTCCCTTATGCAAAAATAATCCCTCTCCCAGCTGGATTTCCAGCAGCAGAACCAGTCACTGCTGACCACTGGCCTCTAGTCCTGCATTGCTTTGTTCACGGTCTGCTGCCCAGCTCCCGCATCTCTGGTACACTGCCTGGCTGACCTGCTCAAATCCCAGAAACCACAACAGTTTGTTGTGCTTCCAATCAGCTGCACCCTGAGGAAAATTCAACCTCCATCCTTAAAACTCACAGAAGCACGTAGCACACAGCACACATTAACCTCCAGGGCTAAATTAAAATTCCTGGATTAATAAAGCCCATTGTAAACACAGTTTAAATAGTGTACCTCCACTGTTTTCGAAGGCAAAGGCATCCCATTTGCTCCAGAAGTGTTCAGCCAGATTCCGTACTCCATCTGTGCTGAGAAATGGGTTGCACTCTTCATGGGCAAGACACAGCTGCAGAAAGCCCCTCTGAATCTGCCTCCACCTGAAACTCAAAAAGGTCTGAAGTCCACTGTTGGAAAAGGCCTCTCAGCCTAAGCACAATTATACTGACTAAGAGGACTTAGGGAGGCGTACTCTTTCAAATGTATATAACAGAATACATATAACTCCATACCACTTTCTAATGGTGAGTCAGAATGTAAACTCACCCTGACTCAGAGACTTGCCCTCAAAGCCCCTCACAACAGCCACAGTGAAACCAGGAGCACATTTCCTCCACATATCAGGCTGCATCTTCTCAGCATCAAATCCTGGCAAGACAATGGTCATGCAGCAGCTTTTCTGGGCACACAGCACAAAAAGAAATATTCGTTCTTTTTGTGGAAAGCCTATGACTAGAATGTATGAAGAAAAATAAGCACGTATTTTTTATGAAATGGTAAGGTTTCTCTTTGCCCTGTTACAGAATTTTTGAAAATAAATATCCTATAAGCAAATATGCCTTATTATTAAAGCCTGCTTGCTTTGTCCCTCTCTCTCTCACTGATATTTTAGACTTCTGTATAGAGACACAGAGGCGTACAGTGGGTTTTAGAGCTGTTCAAGGGAAAGTGCCTAAGAGAAAAGGGACACTGTAAAGCAAAAGAAGATTTAGAAACTACACAACAGAGTCACAGAGCAACTAGGATATTTGAAAAAAAAAGGGCAAATTTTGAAATGGAACAGTTTGAAGGAAAACATTATGCAAAGTCCTTCACAGAAACAAAGCCAATGAAGAGAAGAGGAATGCCACAGAAAAATAATGCATGAAAAAGTAAAGATTGAGAGGCGGGAAAGTAATTTTAAAGCTGTGGAATTGTCAAGAGACACGGTCAAAATAAAAATCAGATATTTAAAGAAGAAACTTTCCTCCTGTTTTTAGCAACATCCCACTGGAAAGAATATAAATCTCATTCCCAGCTTAACATTTCTGGCCGAGACAAGTTGGTTAATTTTTTACTGTATCACTTGGTGGATTTCTTTTCTGCAAACCTGTCCAGCCTTGACCTAAGCTCAGGTAAATTTTAGCACCCATAGCCTCACCTGGCAAAGAGTTCCCCTGCTTAATTATAAAAGAATCATATAGTCATGGCATGGTTTAGGTTGGAAGAGACCTCAAACACCATCTAGTTCCAATCTCCCTGCCATTGGCAGGGATGTCTTTTACTAGACCAGGTAGCTCCAAGCCCATCCAAGTTGGCCTTGAACACCTCCAGGAATGGGGCTTCTCTGGACAACTTGTTCTATTACTTTGCCACCCCCTCAGTAAAGAATTTTTTCCTAACATCTAATCTAAACCTGCACTCTGTCAGTTTAAAACCATTATGTTTCTGACAACTGTCCCCTCTCAACTATTCTTCAATGAATATCCAATAGTTTTCTCTGAGGCTCCTAGCCCTCAGCTCACCACCCAGAGCCCTCAGCTTTTCACCCACAACACCCTCAGCTCATCACCTATCAGCTACCCCTTCCTTCCGCGCTGCCCATGCTTTTGTAGACCTTTAGAATCATGCCTGGCAGTCAACTCTTCCCCTGCACAAAACCGGTCCCTCTTGGCTGTTCTGCCTACAGGGACTGCTTCATGCCTTGAAGCCCTGGCCACTCCTCACTGCACTTTTTCTCAACCTCTTTTGTTGTTTCCTGAGAGCATGGTATTAGATTTGTTTTTTCTTAACTGTCAGTCAAGAACTAAGGTTTTACGGCACCATTTACTATAGTACCAAGTCTCATTTCTGAGAGTAATGTCAGTCCAGAGCCCACCAAGTCCTCTGGGAGCTTGGGTTGTTTCCCCCTGGATGCATCACATAGTGTTTATGGGCCCTGGATTTTCTGCCTCAGTGCCTGTCCTCTGTTGCAGGCCACAGGCTCAAGCATAGGTGAGCTTGAGCCACCAGTTTTGCCAAAGCCCAGCTCACTCTATAATACTGTATCAATTTAGAAACTATCATTGTAGAAGGGATAGTGCTCTGTACCAGAGATGCATTTATATTGGCATAAAGGTCTTTTCATCCTGTAATTGCTAACGTTTGCAATTTTACAGCAATTTTATCAAGTATGGCAAGTTGTTAGAAGCATGTGAGGATCAGTATTCCCATTCTGTCTCCACAATATTCATTACCATATTACTGCAAGAAAGATGTGCCATTCTCAGACTTCTCTTCGCTCAGCTGATCTCTTCCATCTCATCATCTTTCCTAATTTCCAGTACTTTATTAGTTCTCCAATTAATTTATTGCCAACTCTCTGCATCTGTGATTTGCTGGCACCGCATCTCTAGAATAATATTAATAATAATGTGTGCAATACACTTTGGAAAATTACTGCTAGTATTAATAAATGCCCTTTAATTTCTCCTCCTTTAAGGCATTTGAAAAGAAGCGTTGTGCCAGTGTCAAACCGTGACAAAGCCGATAAGTGATTTTTTTAAACTCACTCTCTGAGATAAAATAAAACAAAAAAATCAATGATCTTTGGTATTCAGATCCAGACATTCTTGTTTGGAAAAAAATACTCTCTGGACTCTTAATCAGACTCAATGTGATTTGGAAAGAGGCAGCGTTGGACTATTTATTTAATTTGGTTGGCAAACCCCTTGGTTACTTGGACCGATAACAGAACTGCAGCAGCATCACACGCCATTTTCTCCAGCCTCCACCAGAGCAGGCAGACCTGTTCTGGGGCATTTGCCCCTCCCCACTCCCTTTATGTTCATAAGGACGAAACCGCACACTGAATGATCCTCTAAGAGACTGGTTCTGCTGTCCAGAGTATTTTGGCTGGGGTACCTTGAGAACCTCATAGCAAAACCTGGCAGAGGAGCGACTGAATCAGCTGGGGTACCCCATGGCTGAGCCAGCAGCCTTCTCAGAAGAGTTTTACAGCCCTGGAAAAAGGGGTACACCAGGGTAACATGGACTGAAAAACCATCCAACTTGGAAATCAGTTAAGTAGTCAAGCTAGCTGCTGCTTTCTCTTTTAAATTAAATAATTAGTTTACAGAGTGGCAACACAAATGGACCAGGCTTGCCTTTGAGGCTTTACTTTGCAAGGCATATTTATACAAAATTCCATCTAGTACTTCTTTTAAATACACTTTTTACCACAGGGAGGAAGGTGATTGCTTCGGTAAACAAATCCTGTATGCCTATGTTAAAACTCGGTACAGAGTGTACTAGAACAGCATTTCCCTTCTTTTGCTCCTACTTGGTTGTATTTAAGGTGTGTTGTTAATGTTTAATTCCTTTCAAATAGTTTCCTCCGTGCCATTCCCTCTCTACCTTGCTATATTTGTTGGACTCAAGCACAAAAATACCCTGAACAGGAGCTGTACAATGAAAAGATACTGGGTAATCATCCCGGTTCCTCACCTTCCTTCCCCAGCTCCATGTGGACAGATCACCACTCTGAGACTGCTCTATAAGCTACATAATCTTAAAAAGGGTTAAAGGACATGCTGCCCATCAGTACTGCCAGACCTGAGCAACAGGGTACCTTCTACAGCTTGTTAAAAGGCTGCTGAGTCACTGAAGCATAACTTTGGCACACTTGTAAAAATAAAGAGAAATATCATATAATCTGTAAAACAAAAGGATATGTAATTACAGCTTGTTCTGGTTTGGGCTATCGTCAGACAGGCTTTTCAGAAAACTTGCCTTTTGAAAAATACGTAGACATTTTATGCTTACTTCCTTTATGCCAAACCATATGCTCTTCTCTCCAACACACTGCCGGATGTGCTGCTTGCCAGCAGCGCTGCAATGTGCTTCAAATAAGCAATCCTGGAAAAGCCATGGTGGCTGCCACAGTAAAGGGACTAGAAACTTCCTCTAGCTGGCTCCCAAGCTGCTTCCCCTGCCCAAGATCTTCCTGCACCCCCAGACAGAGGGGTTAGAGGGAGGGATGCCATCACTTCCACTTTGCTTACGACTCAGTGCAGGCCTGGCCCAGAAATAATTTTATGGATAGAGGGAATGATGCATGAAACATAGTTGGGAGGAACCTGCTGCAATACAGCAGGCACAACACTTACTATACAGCAGTGTTCTTAACTGATCGTGGCTAAGCAAATACATTTTAATCAGCCCACCCTGTCCAGCATTTTCAACAGACCAATGTGCACACATGCAGATGCTGGCTTTTAAACACAGAATCTATCTGTCTTGGCACTTCTACAATTTCAGAATATTGCCAGAATGGGGAAAAAAAACAACCCAAAAATTTGAATTAAAACAAGAGATTAGAAAAGGGCAGAAATACACAAGTAATAAAGAAGAAACTTTATTTTTTTACCTTTTATGTGAAAGAATTCTGATTAAGATATTGCAAGATTTCCAGTTACCACTTTTCACCCTCATGCTCTCCTCTGTCCTTTTGTTGCAGCAGCTCCTGTTGCCCCACCTTTCCCTCTCAGACATCCTGTTCTCTGCAGTCATGACCTCTCCTCGCTCTTTAATGTGCTTTACATGCTTCCCTGGAAAGGAAATAAAAGCCATAACACAATTCCCACTTTCCAAAACATTCCTTGCTGTGCTCACAAATTCAAGGCCCAATGTGATATTTACTTAAATAGTAAAATATGGCTCAACTATATCTAATACAGCATTTGCTTTAATTTAGGGATTTTTAATTTTTATGATTGCAGTTTGCATTGCTGGCTGACCCCACCATAGAAAATACTTCCTGAATCAACAGCAACAGGAGAGTCTGAAATTACTGCAAGGGGCTCCTTCCATCCCAGTGTGGGGCCACTGCAGGCACGTGGTCCCTCTGCCCCTGACTGAGTGGAAGGAGGAGATTGAGAGAGTGCCTTGGAGGGCACCAATCACCCAGGTGCACTCACTGCCACTGTGGCCTGAAGGAGTATCTTGAGCAGTGTCACAGGAGCTGTTCTGTCCTGCCTTTCTTTGCAGATGAACCTGTTGATGAAGATGATCTGGATTCCCAACCTATAGCCATTACTGAGCCTCTGGAAGATGATGAGGGTAGGTCAAGGCCTTTCCCCCTGGGAGACCTGCCAGCTTAGAGCCCAAAAGTCGGCCAGCGGGGCAGAGATGACAGAAGCTTCTCTGGCTGTTGAGTTACAGGTTTGTCTGAAGAGAGGACTTTTCTCGCTCCTTTGCTGGTTGCTGCGCACAAGCCCGGCTCCCATCACAGGCGTGAGTAGTGTGTCCCTGCTGACCCCACAGGCTGAGCACTGGTTTTGTGGGATCCAGTCCTGGGAAATGGAACTATTTTGCTCTAAGGTCCTCCAACAGGAAAGAACAAAGCTACAGGACACAAGAAACCCCATGAGCTATCTAAACCCATGATGCAAAAGCTGAAGGAAATGCTGCAGGGAGGACAAGGTGGGTGCATTTCCCTCAGCCACCTTCTGAGACTCAGCAGCCGGGGGCTTTCGCTTCACATCTGGACACGCCATGCCCAGCACAGCGGGAAGGGATACATGGCAGCCTTGCTGCCCCGCTGCTGCTTTCACACATTGCAGGGCTGTTTCCCANTGCTTTCACACATTGCAGGGCTGTTTCCCAGGCCTGGCTGCAGCTTCTCCCCAGCCTCTGCAGGAAGGCATTTGGCATAAGCTGACAGGGTGCCCAAACTGCACCATGGGCCTTGCAGACCCTGAGATCCCCTGCAATTTCCCAGTCTCTGAGAACATCATAAGGGGTGGCAATTTGGAGAAGGGAGGGCCCTGTCGCAGCCCTAACAGCCTGGGCATTTTCCTGATCCTTATCCATGTCTTTGACAAGTATTATCTCCTGAAGAGACCACCTCCCCAGTGTATAATGGCTCCATCTGATCCAGCTGTACCTCTTCTATACTCAAGGGATGGACAGAAAGGCTCTGTGGAAGGCGGCATTTCCTGAAGGAAGGAAGGAAGGCAATGCCAGGCACAGGCACAGGAGGTAATTGCTGTGCCGGGCTCAGCCCTCAGCAGGGCTGTGTGGCAGCAGCTCTTCCCCCTCTGGAGCATGTTCCACAGCCCATGGGAAACGGGACTCACGCACCAATGTCCCTCCCGCTGCAGCTGCCCCCGGAGCTGGGCTTGAGTGCCCAGAGGCCCAAGGCACAGGAGCAGTCCTGAGCGGGAGCCCTGCCACGAGCCCAGGGCTCCCACACAGGGGTTTTAGGGAACCTCTCGCCCTTCTGCATCCTCTGGGCCTGAGCCCTGTCGAGCTGCCATCTCCGCTGCTTGACAGTGCGGGCACAGCCTGGGCAAGACCGGCACAGCACAGAGGAATTATCCCAAGCAGGCTCAGGGCACTTGGGTACTGAGCAGTCCTGCTGGGGTCCCTCCGTGGGAGACACGTCTCGAAACCTGGGAGCGGCTGCAAGGGGTGCCCCTGGTGGGGAAGGGGCAGAGGGGGAGAACAAGGCTCCAGTGTGACCTGAGAGGGCATGACTCTGTCCCCTTGGGCTGGGGGAGCTGTCCCACGGGCAGGTGGGCAAGCAGGGGGGAGGGATGGAGGGATACCTGTGGCACTGCCTGCTGAAGTTTTCCCCAGGGCTTTAGTGATGGTTTCCTCTGTAGGAGTAAGAGATCATCAGGGCCCCTAGGCTGCTCCAGCTGCCATTCCAGGGATGTTGCACAGGACCTGCAAAGAGGGTGGAGAGTGACCAGGAGGCAGCCCAGAGCTCCCCAGGCCCTCTGCAGCTTTGGTCATGTCCACTGACATCTGGCTCCCATGGCCTTACCCAACCCCCTTGCAGTGCCCAGTTCCCTAAGGCAGAAGGAGATCCCACCATGCCATGGGAATGGTTCTGATCTGTATCCCCTTCTAGATTAGGATCACGACTTGCATTATCTGGAAGCCCTGGCACATAACCATTTGAAGTCCTTGGAGCATGCTGGAGGCATGCCGCTCTGGGGCCTGCTCCTGGCCAGGGACCCTGCCCAGAGCCGTCCCCTGCTCGCTGGGGCTTAGAGGGGCAGCTGTCTAGCTGGGCCAAGGTGTGACAGCAGCTCCAGCCATGCTGGGGAGTCTTGGCAGCTCTGGGCCCTGCTGTGCAGGAGGGTCCCTGTGTGCCACCTCCTCTCTCCATAGGTGCGCCTCTCCCCCTTCACAACACCGGCCGAACACCTCAGTCTGGGAGAACTGGACCTGTCACCTGACGTCGCCATGCACATGTCCGTTGTCCCTGCCACAGCTGCACTACCAGCTTATTGCTGTGCAGATGCTGCCACCACCACCCAGAACAAGACCCTCTGTCCCCAGAGGCACTGGCCCCAGTCTCCAGCCAGGACTGGAGGTGGGTCCCGCCTGCCAGGGCAGAGCTTGAGTCCAAGAACACCTCTGGGCTTCAGCTCTGGTGGCTGGGTGGTACCACCAGCACTGACAGAGCTCCTTGTCTGGGCACAGCCAGAGCTGGGCAGGCAGCAGCCGGGCACGGGGGTCCTGAGACCAACAGCGACCCCGTGTTAGCTTCATTTCTCATTTTTAGAAATTAAAAATTTTTAGAAATATTTAGAAGTATTTTTTTGTAGAAAGAAATCCCCAAATGTTTCTTCCCTTTATCCACAATAGTTACATATTTTTCAAAGTCATTTTAGAATTCTGTAAAACTTAGAACATTTTTGCACATCTGTAATAAAAAATAAAATTGCATTTAATTGTTAATCTTTACTCTAGGAAGGACTCAGACATCCTAAGAACCCCAGCCTGCTGCAGAGGCTCTTTTCCCACTGGAGATTTGTACCTATTCGGAACCAAACAACCTAAAACATTTTCCCAGATATTTTCCAGGATTTCTGACAAGCTCACCTCTTAGCCTTCAGAGGCAAAGTTTGAGCACAGCGGGAAGCTCTTGAAGCCACAATCTTTGTTTGCTTCTGGAAGAACTCTCTCTGTTCTAGAGCAGGGTGTTCTCTCAGCTTCCCGCTGCCCCACTCTCCTCCCAGCCTTCCGGGCTTTGCTGGGTGGCACAGCCTGTGCCAAGGGGCGGCAAGGTGCCTGCAGGCCCCAGCTCTGGCTGAAACAGAGAATGTCCTGGCTGTATCCAACGTGCTGCCAGCTCAGCAGTGGTGCACAGCACGGGCTCACGCTCCCCATTGCTCCCACAGATGCAGCCGGCACCACAACACGCGTTCCCGATTCCCAGAAGGGCATTGGAACAGTTTCTGTCAGGGAACACACTGTTGGCTAGAGTTAGTGGCAGACCTCCATTTCTAAGGCATGCAGGTGATGGGGGACACCTGTAAGGCTGGCAGATGACTAGGGTCCGTCATGAGGAACACGGAGCGGGGGGTGTTGGGTTTTCCAGTAAGACATGCGAGGGTTTGGGTCCTTTGTAAGAGGCACATGAGGCTCTCATGAGGTCCATCATGAAGTTCTTAGGGGATTTAGGGTCTCTTATATGGCGTCCAGGCCATTGGAGATCCCTCTAAGGTGTGCTGGGGGCTTGAGTTCCTCGTGATTTACGTGGCGGTTTACTGGTTGCCGTCGAGGCCTGAAGAGGACCTGAGTCCTTCCTAAGGTGTGCAGGGGCTGGATTCTTTTGTGAGGCACACACAGGGGTATTTTGGGGTCTCTGCTAAGGTGTACAGGGATCCCTCGTGAGGTGCACATCAGGGTTAAACTCGAGGGAGTTTTTTACTGTTCTCAGCACAGCAAAGGGCACACTCTTGGTCGAGGTTGCGCAAAGCAGGCAGGAAGCATCCTGCAAACCCTAGGGCCCGACCTGTGGGCCCAGCGGGCGGGCGGAGCCCATCCCTTGGGGGCCGGGCGGGGCCTCTGGAGCCGCTGCGCCCTTGTCGGGCCGGGTCGGGCCGGGCCGGGTGAGGGTTCTGGCGGGGTCCCGCCGCCGTGGGGTCCGATGGCAGTGCCGAGCACTGTCGGAGGCACAAGGGCCTCGCCATGCCATGCCCTGTGCTGCAGCCAAACACACATGTACAGCCACAGCCAGCCATTCACTGGGGCACAGGAGGCACAAGGGGGTACAGCTGAGGCCGTGGCTTCTCACACTGAGGACCTCCTTGTAGTGCCCAACTCCCTAAAGCACACCATGAAAACGGTTCTGATCTGTGCTCCCGTCCAGACTGGGATCATTATATGGATTATCTGGAAGTCCTGGCCAATGACGGTGTGAAGATCTTGGTGCATGCTGGAGGCAACTTCTTCTCAATGCCCCTTTCCTTACAGAATAATCACTGATTATTAATCCTGACCAAGAGCAGCCCCAGGAGCACTGGGCAGAGGCAAAGCAAGGTGGAGAGGAGAAAGAGCGGGGACGAGGTTGCCCTTGAAAGGCAGACGCGCTCTGGGGCCGCTCCTGGCCAGGGACCCTGCCCAGGGCCATCCCCTGCTCACTGGGGCCTAGAGGGGCAGCTGTTCAGCTGGGCCAGGGTGTGCCAGCAGATCCAGCCATGCTGGGAGCTTTGGCGGCTCCGGGCCCTGCTGTGCAGGAGGGTCCCTGTGTGCCACTGGCAGCTGGGGCCTCAGTCACCTCCTCTCCACAGGTGCCCCTCTGCAACTTCACAAGACTGGCCAAAGACTTCCTGAAGTCCACCCCTCTAAGCATCAAAGCACAAGAGAAGTCAGGATGATATAGTGTGCTTCCAAAAAGACCAAAAAGTTATTAAACCCTGGTTACAGATCACTTTTGGCAGCTGGGTTACTGAGTATAGACACCTAGGAGAATCACAGGGTCATGGTATTTCTAGTCATTCTTTACGTACTCTTTCTGACACTGATTTTCCTTATAGTAGCTTCTACAAACTCCATGAGCTCAGTGCATGTGAATCCTTCAGCTTGCCTCCTAGGGAGCTCTTGCTGGAGGAGTATAAGTTACTATTGTGACTTCTGGACATCTCACCAGTTAGATCCTGAAGTCTCTGACCTATTGACAGCCAAACCTGCATGGTTTTACCCAGGAGTATATCTAGATGGTATTTTCGCTCAGCCTGAAGCCAAACCTGTAGAGTCACAGCTGCCAGAAAGAACAATAGTTCAGCACCTTTTGGCATATCTGCTGCCTGCTTTATGCCTGTAACAAATCCCCAAAACAGCCACATATGACGTGATTTAGTGATTTTGATGTGCCAGGCAATATTTTGCACAAAGATGACTGATTTTTGGTCAGTGAAACAAATGTGCAGACACTAAGGGAAAGGGTCAAGAGATGGGGCTTTTAACACTTGCATCAAGGCAGGATGCAAGTGATGCACAGATTAAATGATTTTAAAAAAAGGAAGAACTGCAATGGCTGTAATAAAAAAGAGCAAGTCCTCAAGATTTCCAAGTCAATGGGCTGAACAACAGAAGTAAACACTAGATGTGGAAACCAATGGAGAGCTCTGCCATGCTCTAGGACATCTTCAGAGTCCTCTTTTCATTTTCTTGCTGTGCCAACAAGCAAGCTATCTTGTCTTCATTGTTTCACAGCTCTCTATCCATTCCAATCAATTTCAGTTGCAAAGTTTTGCATAACGAAGGCTGGTCCTTCCTGTATTTCATTTTCTCCACATAAAACCATTTCCTTGACAGCCTTTTGTGTGCAATCCAGCCACTACCACAAGCATTGCGGCATGAGCTGTTGGTGCTGGTGATGCCGAATGATTTTTGCCTTTTCCTTTCATATATTCTCTGTATTCTTTACACATGTATTTGTAGCTCTGTAGCCTATTGTTGTATCCGTGGCTAGTTTTCCCAGTACTTTTCCCTACCTTTTCCCTAGGCAGAAAGACAAAACATATTTCAGAGCTCCAAGCCCCAGGGGGTACAAGGCCCCCTGTCCAATCTTGGTTCTTTCTGGGAACCAAGGCCGAAAACCAGCTCTTCAAGACACATTTTCATAAACAAAATTTAGTTTCCATCTGAGGGGGGAGGATTCAGAGAAGGTTGAACTGGGGGAAATTGCATCATCACTTATGTCTCTAATTGGTGATTTTTGTCAATTATGCTAATTTGCTAAACTTATAAAACTGTATTCATCCTGTGCAGGGGTGGGCACTTGTGAAAATTTTCCATATCTGCCCCTGGAGGTCTCCAATAAAGACCAACCTTTATATTACCTCCTATACTAATATTATCTCGAAAGTGTGTTGTTTTATTTCTAGGTTCATTAAGGCATCACTGGCAGAGCTGAGAGCTAACCACCCTCTGCTGCCATATTTCCTTCAGCTGGAACATCTTTGTTTCATTGGTTCCTTAGCCAATGAAAGAGAATTAAATGGTTGTTTGCAGAAAACCCTCCAGCTCTTAACATGACAATCATGCCTATTTATTGCAGTTTCTGAAAAATAACAATAAAACCCAAAAAAATAGCAGCAGCACTCTCCTCTCTTTTCATTTAGGGGGCAGGGTGAAAAAGGATAGACTTTCCTCAGCTGTTTAGAGCTGGGACCTGATCCCCAGACAGGGCATCCTCCAGGCACTTCACAGAAGTGCTTGTGCTAGCACAGCAGAGGCCAGGTGGCTCAAAAGGGAAGCACTGGAAAAAACCTCCCCTGCCCTTTCAGGGGGCAGCACTAACTCATACCAAACTCAACTGACCACGTATCTCTGGCTAAAATGCACCACTGAGTGAATCGATATTATTTCCCTGCCAGTTAAATCCTTTCCATAACAGGATTGTCTTTCAGAAGCAAAATGCCACTAAATATAACACTGGAAGGTGCAGCTCTTCTAGGCTGTGACCTCGGATTTCCTAGCTTTCCCTTAGACACTCTCAAAGAAGGCCAAGTGTCAAGCATTCCATCTCAAAATATTCTTAACAGAGGCAAAAACCCAAACTTGGCATTCGGTCCATGCTTCATATAAAATTGCATGTTTCTGTGTTTCTGGCTGGAGATCTCCTTCATGATTTTGGAAAAGTTGAGGCCAACAGAAATATTTTTTTTTCTTGGTGGTCAGCTCTGAAGACCGAAGTAGCCTAGAAGCTAATCTAGTAGCTTATGTAAATCGCCAAGACACATTTTTAATATAGAAAGATTCTGCCTAAATGCAACATAGCCCCTAAATAAACACTTGGTGAATCATTGCAAGGAAGTGCACTCTCAGCTCCCAGCAGAGACAGCACAAGACAAATGTGAGAGGAATGAACACCACAGTGTGCAGAGGGACAAGCCACCAAGCAAATGCCACAGACCATATATTACAAAACCAATTGCAGCTCTTTCTTGTGTGAACTGAAATGGAAGAGCATCATACAGACACTCATCCCTGAAACACTCCCCGCTCATTCACCCCATTTTTCTTGAGTCCATAATTTTCCCTCATGGGGGATCACAGATCTTCCTCTGGCATCTTAGGTTATATCCTCATCATTTATTTAGAAGTTGCATGGGACCTAAGATCATCCAGAGCAGGTTCTTTTCAGGAATACACGCTTTGTCATGAAATGCTTCGCTCTGAAATAAATACTGTCCTGTGAGAGATGAGGAGACACCTGAGTGCAGCAGTGCCAGGAACGCAAACCATTTTTATCCATAACATCACTGGAAAACATCCAAGGAGTATAAACAAAATGGAGGCTTTAGCTCATCTTGCACCGTCTGGAAAGACCAGCAATGCTCCTGCTCATTTTAATGGAATGTTGTGTGGAGCATGGTGAGGGAGGGAGCACAGAGACCCACTTGCTAAAGTAGTGTCAGGGCTGTTTCCAGTTCCCTGGTGGCAACACCCGCACATGGAAAACAGCTTTGGTTGCAAGGAACCAAGCCACTTCCAATTCTGTAAAGCTAAACACACATGACATGCATTGAGCTCTGCGGGAACTGGAATTCATGGTCCTTTCCTAACTCTCAGCATTGCTGCAGTTGGACTCTTTCACTGACATTAAAGAGTTATAAATCACTCCTGAAGCAGAAGCTTAATAAGTTTTCTTGCTTTTTTTTTTTTTAAGTTATTGGAGAATGAGGGAAGTTAGAGAAGAGAATTTTGCCATTTAATGCAACAAAGGAGAGGAAAATTGTAACCAAAAATCCTTTCTCACAACAGCAAAGTGAAAATAGCATTGAATAAGACAAAGTAATAAAAGATCTAAAAATGAACAGCTTCCTGCAAATAACACTACCTTAAGGACCAGAAAAAAGTGCCTTTTGAGCTTTTCAGAAATCTGATTCTCAGAATATAAACTGTTCCTCCAAAATGCATTAATTAAATGCATTTATTAAATTTCAAATCAAATTAGAAGATTTTACTGCTTTTAGAATTCTATGTGTTAAACAAATAAAAAAGATTTAGGGGTTTTTTTTGACATTGAATAATCTGGAGTGGTTCTTGGATAATTTGGGAGAAAAAGTCTGAATTAAGACACTAAAAATCTAACATCATAAGTTATTTGATTCCATTCTAAAAAGAAAATCATAAAATATGTGCACTGCTTGAGAAACCATGCAATAGCTTTTTAAAACTGCAGTGCTAGCTAGAAATTTATATTTTGAGTCTATATAAATCTATCTGAGCTTTGAATTACCCAGCAAAGGGATTTTTCCCTCATATCTTCATACAAAAATAATAAGACACCGAGAGTTTAATTTTAGAAATTCTAAAGCAGATTGAAAGAAAAAAAATGTTTTTCATCTTCTCTTTCCTTTTTCTAATGTACTTTAATACTCAAATCTTACCCCTGTGAAAGCAATAAAAAAGCCTCTTCTGCATTCTTTTCTTTCTGTCAGATTTATAGCACCAATTCCATTTTTCTTTCCCATTCTCTCTTCCCAGGTGCTATGTCAGAGCTTATGAGGGCCACAAAGACCCACTGAGACTAAGCTACCATTCTAAATCACCATTTGCAAAAACCTACAATGAACTTGAAAGTATTTACATAAGTCTTTGCAGGATTCAAACCTTATTATGTAGCATAAGCAAATTATGGTTTTAGTGGTTTGGAATACCCTTATTAAGCATGCATGAAGTGCCATTTACAAATGGAAAAGGTGTTAAGTGCTTGGGTATATGAATCATTTTATGTTTCTGGAGAAGAGAACTATGAGTCAGAAAACTAGAACTGAAACTGAAAATTAAACTATAGTTATCGAAACATGCTGTGGCTCTTACAGGTTCCATAAAATGATGAAAGTTGCTTTATCTGAAGGCAGCTATGCTGCGGATGCAGAAGTCATCACATGGTAAAGATATATTCACACACATTAAGTAATGTTGAGCTAGGCTTGACCTCCTCCACCTCAGCTGATCACTGGGGGCTGGAGAAGAGCCAGTTACTGATGAGTCAGCAATGACTTCCCTTGCAAATGCATTACATCCTGGCTCATCTACCTGCATGGCCCAGGCGTAGGATAGAGAAACCCCACAGAGCAGTGAGGCAACACAAATAGAGGATCCAGTCCCTTCCTCCCCTTTCCCAGGAGATGGGACACTGCTTACTCCTGTAGAGCTGTGCAGAAGAGACACTCCTGCACCCTGGTCCCTTCCTCACAGTTTTGGTGATGTTACCTTGCTTTTTATGCTAATGAGATATAGCAAATAACATGCTCTGATTTATATAGGCACAGAGCCCAGTGTCTTTTCCCCTCTCACTCAGGGAAGGTGAGAAGCGCTTTCCCTAAGGGCCTTACTTGGAAACCTCAGAACAAATTTAAGCATATGCTTAGGTTTAAATATCACACTCCCAATGAAATCACAGGCAACTGTGCTTTGCCAAATAAAAGCGCAAATTCATTGCCTGTCAGACAATTACAATGTTACCCTTCTATTCTAGTTTTGCCTAAGGTAATAGCTTTGACACTGGCTTGACTATTCGAAAAGAAACGCTCTGCTCCCTCCTCTTTGAAGCACAAGGAAGCCGGGCAGAAGGCTCTTCTATGCTGTGATTATCACATTTGACAGTAGTTAAACACAACCAGGAACACCAAAGCACAACCAACCTTCAGGTATCCTTTGCCATCCTGCACGCTCTAGTAAGTCCATGCACTTTACCAGAGCTGGTGTTTGTCATGGTTCTGGGAAGAAACAATAGCATCCACAAGGCAGAAGACCTATCCAAGAAAATATCTCTGGTACCAAAACCAGATGGAGTGACAATCTGAGCTATTTTGACAGAATGATCTGTAAACACAACATTTTGTGAAGTTTCCCTTGAGGTAAACCCTGCTGTTATGTCTGTCCTAGGTTAAAAATAGGTTTATTCTGTTACCACCTCCAGAGCCGTTAAAACAGCTGGGGCACTGTTATCTCCTGCTATCCGGGGGCCTATTGTCTCTGCTAATAGGCCATTGAGAACCCACCACATGACTCATGAGTTATCTCATCCCACTGTAAGAGGCTCCACCCAGGGGGGAGGAGCCAAGCATTCCCACCTGAATATAAGCTGGACCCTGGGACTGTGTAGTAGCTCCGGCCCACTGGATCTACAGAGGACAAGAGCTTTCACTGGACCACCAGGACCTTTTCTTTCTACCCAATCAGCGCTTCAGAGAACCACTTCATCTGGACTGCTACTACCACCCTGAACAGGGTGTCAGGTTGTATTCTGACTCTGTCACTGGGGTCTCTTTTTGTACCACTACATTTATTTTATTTTCTTTTCCTATTAAATTGTATTTTCTGACTCGGAGTCTCATTGGTCTGCTTTCAAACCGGGACAATGTCACAACCTGTTACTAATCTAAACTTGACACCATTTTGCAATAGCATGAAGGAAGTGACTGAATGCCATTACATGGCTTGCAAAATATTCAAAACATCAAAAGCATCCCCAACCACTAAACAACATGTTAATACAGCTTTCATTAAGATATATGATCAAGATGTGCAGTTTTTTCCTCCAAGGATCACAGTCCATTATAGTCACTTCAGACACATGTGCAACTGTTAGAAAGAGCAGACAGGTTGGTCAACAGCACAATCAAGTAACACAAAGAAATGTTTACCCAGGAAAAGCAGACAATTCTTTTCCTTGTATGTATGTGCAAACCACATACCCCACTGACTGAACAAGAGTTATACTTTTGAATCAATAAATACACTTTAATGTACACAGTTAACTAATACAGTAAATGGGAATCACAGAATCACAGAATGTGCTCAGTTGGAAGGGACCCATCATGATCATCAAGTCCAACTCCTGGCCCTACACAGGACATCCCAAGAGTCACGTGTGATACATACAATGGATGTATACTCTGCCATACAGTAGCTCCCCAAAACAAACCCAGTCCACAGTCTATCACTTAGAGATGGATGAAAAAAGTTATTTCACAATTTCATATCAAAATGAAGGGTCAATTTAAAATATATTACTAGAATTAACATGCTTGTAGAAGAAGCTTGCGAAAGAAAATATTCTTGATGATCAGAAAAATATGGCTCTGGAAGAGCTTTCCAGTAGATGCAGCAGGGGTGAGCTACTAAGAACTGTGAACATTGAGCTTGGCACATTTATGAGCTGCCTGTCATAGTGGGAGCCTGGTTGCATTGACCTAGGACTGCAATGCAAGCAAAAGCTCTGTATTCAGAGCTAAGCTGCAGTAGGTATGAAAAAAAAAATACACAGACATCAAAAGGACTCACGTCTCTCTGAGTCAGTGCTAAGTCACCAAAGCTCTGGGAAAGCTCTGGGTGTAGGGAAAGGAAACAAAGAGCTTTTAGTAAGAAAAGAGAGGACTATTCAGTCAGGGCAGGAGAGATGTAACAAAGTTTCTAACATGTAACAAGTAGCAGAAGCACAGTAGTTTTGCAGAAGAAATTATTAAACAAGTGCTTGTCTTAGGGAGAAAAAGCTGATGTTACTAGTAGGGAATCAATCATGTATATTACTGGTTAGCAGACATCTGACCATTTATACTATTGGCTATCCAGACTCACGCTATTCCAACCTGATGGTGAAAATATTACAAAAGCTATATACGCTTTTAATAAATGTTTCTGGATATACCATGTCTGGAGACTATGCCTCATCCATTGCAAATGGCATCCTATTAACAGGGACTTACAGTCTCCTACAACGATCCTGGACAGGCAACGTATCTTGACCGTACCACTGGAGGGCTTCAAGGATTGCTGAGGACATCCTTTCATCGATTGGTAAGGAACAGGTTAGCTTGTGAAGCAGTCGGGCAACCCCCCCATAAGATGGGCACCAATATCACTAAGATACAAACTTTCCATAAAGACTGTTTATTGCCTATAGCGAGGGATCACAGTTTTAAAATTTAGGAACAAAAAATCATACAATTTCTTATATGGGTGAAAACTTATTGTCCTTGGTATCCCCCTGTCGGCTCCTATGACCTCGATCACTGGAAGCGTGTGAGGGATGCTTTAAAGGCCCATCAAACAGATACACATGAGATCAACCCAGATGAATTTACGACATGAAAAATGGTGTATGCTGTGTTACAAGCTTTTCATGACTTGGAAGAGATAGAATTCCCAGCCATAAATTCGTCTGCAGGTACTTCCCCTGCACTGGCAGCACCACTTTCATGTCCTGATTCTGTTGTTTTGCAAATGGAGGAGGGAAGTAAGAGGGAGGAACAGGGAGGTGAGCTTGTAAATCCAACAGCAATTAAGGTAGAACAGAACTCTGATTTATATTCTCAGTCGCAGCAGCTGAAAGCTATAACTGCAACACCATCTACTAATGCAAAGTGCAACACCATCTACTGACATCCAAAGAGGACG
>VZTF01002605.1:0-64012 GCA_013397755.1 Cnemophilus loriae | reverse complement strand
CGGGGGCGCTCGCACTGCCCTGAGCGCCCCCTCCCCCCCACGGCGCCGCCCCCAACTCACACAAGCTGCTGCGGAGTGGGGGAGCCCAAACCGAGACCTGCTGCTTATCCGAGACCAGCAGAACAGACCATGCCGGAGCAAACTGCTGTGGAGAACCGTCAGCATCCCAGTGGAGGGGCACCCACACCCCGAGCAGTGCCACCAGTGCCACCATCCTTTGCCATTGTCACCACTGCCACCACCGCTTTCACCATAATGTTCTAGGAATCATTATCTTTACAGGCACTCTTAACATTTATTGGTCTAAACTTATTTCAGTACAACAACCTTTTCTAACCTATGTTATAGATAGCAAGTCTTTTACAGGATTACTAGCCCAAGGACAGGGATGTGAAGACTTCGATGGAATGTGCTGTATGAACCTGAGTGACCACCCTGAATCCATTCACAAAAGCATCCAGGAATTGAAAGAGCTGTCTGGAGAACTGCAGCAAAACCAGGGATGGGATCCTTTCAGCCTATTTTCCTGGATGGGAAGATTCAACTTTGGACCTTGGGTTAAACATGTAGTTGATTTTGCTATAGTAGGACGTATAGCGCTTTTGATGATTATGTTATGTTTACCATGTGTCCTTTCTTGTATTCAACAGCTTAGCAATCAAAACGTAAAGCAGGTAATGCTTATGCACACACACTGTACTCACTTTGCAACACTTGGTAAAGAAAAAAGGGGGAGGTGTAGGGAAAGGAAACNTGAAAGAGCTGTCTGGAGAACTGCAGCAAAACCAGGGATGGGATCCTTTCAGCCTATTTTCCTGGATGGGAAGATTCAACTTTGGACCTTGGGTTAAACATGTAGTTGATTTTGCTATAGTAGGACGTATAGCGCTTTTGATGATTATGTTATGTTTACCATGTGTCCTTTCTTGTATTCAACAGCTTAGCAATCAAAACGTAAAGCAGGTAATGCTTATGCACACACACTGTACTCACTTTGCAACACTTGGTAAAGAAAAAAGGGGGAGGTGTAGGGAAAGGAAACAGCTTTTAGTAAGAAAAGAGAGGACTATTCAGTCAGGGCAGGAGAGATGTAACAAAGTTTCTAACATGTAACAAGTAGCAGAAGCACAGTAGTTTTGCAGAAGAAATTATTAAACAAGTGCTTGTCTTAGGGAGAAAAAGCTGATGTTACTAGTAGGGAATCAATCATGTATATTACTGGTTAGCAGACATCTGACCATTTATACTATTGGCTATCCAGACTCATGCTATTCCAACTTGATAGTAAAAATATTATAAAAGCTATATACACTTTTAACAAATGTTTCCAGATATACCATGTCTGGGGACCATGCCTCATACGTTGCGTCTGGGCTCAGAGATTAAGACAGGGATTAGCAGCCTCCAATCCAAACTTCTCCAAATTTTAAATTCTTTTTTTTTTTTTCCCAAAGCAACTGCATTCATCAGCTAGTCCCATAGAAAACACAGGAACACTCTTGTCTTAAGCAAATATTTACTCCAGTACAGATATTTTTGTCCCATCAGGACCGATGGAGATGAGATAGTACCCTTAGACTGGTCTCATGGCATAGGAGTGGCATTCTTGGTGGTATCAGAAGCGTGTCACAGATCAGCCAGTCTGCACTGCCAACTCAGTTAAAATAATTGGACTGTACAGCAAATTTTCTGAGGTACAAAGTAGAATTAGGCTTTCTCACTCTGGAGAAGGCAAGTGGTAAATGAAAGAATAGAGTGATGTGAAACAAAAAGGCAAATAGTACAATAAGGCAAAGAAAGTAAAAAACGGGAATCTAAGAGCATGTACATTGAAGAACCAAAGAGGATGATAAAAGAAAGAATTAACTGGTCCGCTCTATGCTGCTGAGGATCTCTCCTTGTGCTTCTCAAACTTCAAAGGCTAGTCACACTCAAGGCCAAGCTGAATGCAGATGTCCTGATTCAACAAAACACTTCATCGCTACTGGCTGAACATGTTTAAATGTGGCAGGGGGTCTCCAGCAGTGTCCTGGGGTGGTTTTCTGTTCCCATAATCATCTGCTCTATGCCCACAAATGGCTGCTGTAGCTTTAAGGGCGGTCCGGGGAGGGGGGGATCCTTGAGGCTCTTGCGTGGGCTTTTTCAAAGCCTCACTCCCCAGGCATCTGTGGTGCAGTGGGGACGGTGGTTACTTTGTTGCTTACGTAGCTTGCGTTTTTGTTAGTTTAGGCAAGAAGTTGGTTTTTTTCTCCTTTCCCTGGCCTTGGAGACTGCGGCAGCAATCCTTTGGTGGCCTTTGATATTTTTTTTTTTCGTGAGGTGTTCGGCTTGGTTTGGTCCAAGGCCAGAGGGAACTATCTAATTATCCCTTTGTTTTGATTTTCTTCTTAAATATGTTATCATAGAGGCGTTACCAACCTCTCTAATTGGCCCAGTTTTGACCAGCAGCGTGTCCATCTTCAGAGCCATCAGGGACTGGCTCTGCTGGACGTGGTGGAAGCTTCCAGCAGCTTCTCGCAGAAGCCACTTCTGTGGCCCCCCGCTACCAAAAACCAGGCCGTGCAAAACCAATACAAGAAGAAACACTCATTCTAGAGTGGTTTTCTCTTGAACTTGTCTCTAAACTGAGACAAGCACTTAAGGGGAACAAGGAAAGCAGGAAAAGAAAAATAAGTGGTAGTACGTTGGACTTGGAAGAAGCAGCAGAACACCCTGAGTCTGATATGTGACACGAGATGAAACAGAAGGAGCTGGAGAGAGAGGTAAGAATTAACAGGGTTTTAGGAACCAACAGTCTAGATGACACAATGGCCGAGAAGGTCTAATCCTGATGTCAAGCTAATGAAGCTCACTGACATCTAGAACAATGAGAGTTTTACGAGCAGTGGTGCCCCACCTCTTGATTGTGCCTTGCTTTTCAACCAATAGCTACACTGTTTCTCATCCTTTATGTGAATAGTGAACATTCCAAACAGACTGGAAGTTTGGGGCAAGCACGCTTCAGGAATAGGACAGCAAAATGTGGGGGCGATAGGAGTCAGCTCCAGACACCTGACACAAGAGCATGCAGAATGCCATGGTTGTATCACCTGGCACACACATATTCCCACCACAGAATGAGATCCCATTATGGGAAGCCACTATATTTTGGCCATATGACGAAGACACATCCAGGCACAGACTGAAAAAAGACTGATGGAGAATAGGAACACCAGTTGAGTAAGGTGTCAGCTGTATTAATTAGCAAATAAGCCAATCGTATATATGAGGAATTTTAATCATTGCACAAAAGCAAAGTACCACCAGGAACACTAAAAAAAATTTAAGACTTCAAAAAAATGGAGGAAAGCAAAACATTACTGTGTATAATGAAGAAACTAGAGAAAACAGGGAAAACTAGGAAGGTGCTTCATCATACAGTTTGATTTTTAAGCTTTTTGGACAATTGGCTCCAATGGACAGCTTACACTCTGAGTGGCTTTTTTGCAGTTTTGCTATTACATACTTCAGCTACATATGTCTGTCTGAACAAAAAACCCATGATTTATCAGTCAGGGAAAGGCATTTTTACCTGACTGTTTCCAATAGTACCCTCTTGTCTACAGCACTGAATAGACGGTAAAGTCAATCCAAAACCAATAGAGAAAGAGAATACAATGACTAGTGTATATGAATTAATGGAGTAATTTAACGGATGTATTTCCTGCCATAAAAATGCACTTGTGCATTTCTAATGACCTGCCAGCTTGTGAGTAATGAAGTATGTGACCTTCTAGGTACTTAATTACTGTAATGTTTCTACAGTTGGGTTTTGCTTAGGAGTTATTTAATAATCCTTTTTTCCACATTCTATTTCTACCCTCCTTTATCACATAGATAATTAAAGAGATTTACAGCTTCTCTTTTTCTGATCAGAGAACTCATGTGGATAAAGTAACATACATGCCTTCATGTTTTATAAGCCCTTAAATTCAAACAACAGGATGTCACTTGATTTTCATCTCCATCTTCTGCACTCACCAAAAACAACAAAGCTTCTAATAGGACTACATCAAGGACAAACCACCACTATTTTTAAGAAGAATTTTGCATTTTTTAAAGTGAATATAAGAATGTAAAATGAAAAGTAGTCTGTCTGTATTTCTGAGTTATTTATTTTGGAACTACTGGACAGTACATGCCACATAATACAGTCACTACAGTAAGATATAAATACTGCAGCTACCAAAAAAGTGGCAAAACTATCCATGCAATCATTTCAGTCACACTATGCTTTTGCTTTCCATTATCAGCAACTTATCTTGAAAGGTGTTTCATCTATTTCAAAATGTTTTTACAACACCCTCATTTCTTTAATGGGTTTGGGGATTATAAACAGACCCTCCCAACACAAGGAAATCAGATAACGCTCAGATGATCTGTTTAGAAACTGAAGGTTGTGCTAGACTCATTACCAGATTACATGTGGTATGAAGACCCTGCTGTAAACATCAACTTTTGGGATGCAGAGAAACAGATAAATTAAATCCTTCCATTTCAAAAGAGCAATTTAACGAAGTTCTTTTCCCTGTTTTTCTCCCTTCAAAAACAGGGCTCAGGAGATTCCAGAGAAAAAGGTTTTCATTAGTAATGAGTATCTTAGCAGAAAGCTCATAGATTTAAAGCACAGTGTTCCTTTGTTCCTATTTAATTGTCAAAGGGAACAGCCATGTTTTAATTTTGCCTTTTCCTCATTTACTAATTGCACAGAGAGCTGTTTCATTTAGCATTTTTAGTCCCTTACAGAATCAAACTCTACAAAATCAAAATGCTGCCCAAGCGCTGACAGCTCAAACCACTGGCAAGCAGTTAAGTCTGAGTTTAAATTCATATCCAACACAGAAGTCATGATCACATAATCTGCTTTTCCTAGCCTTATAGCTGTGCTGGATTTCCACAGAGGCACACCAAGACTGTATCTTGGATTGCCCTTGACTGACATTTTGCACCATGCTTCTGCTCAGCCTCAGTGAACGTGCTGTCTCAGGGTGACAGAAAGCAAGAGGCAGAGAAAGAGATGATCTCTTTCCTGATTTTATAAAGAGCCCCACATCTTTTTAATTAATCAACACCACATATGTGTGACAATATTCACAACACAGAAAACAGCTTCTCCTTTCTTTCCAGAGGATAAAAAGTTGTTTTGGATCCCCAGCTGGCTTGAGAGAATGCAGGTCTATGAAAGTTGACAATTATTAACCCAGATATTTGCCAGCCAAGGACCTCCCTTAGTTTCAAAATAAATTCTCTGCAGTAGCATTCAAATGACCCTTACTGTACTTTGTCCATGTAAAATTATGGTAAGTCAGAGAAGAAATAGTTTCTCCAACTCCTACAGCACTGTACCAAGGAGGTAACCACACTGCAGTCCAGCACAGACTGAAGCAAGGAAAAGCGTGAGGAGCAGCGGAGATGGGCTATGATGGACTGACCATACCCACATTCTCCACTCCCTGTGCTGCTCAGAGTGGGGAAGAAGAGGAGCTGGGGATGGAGGAGTGAAGTTGAGCCTGGGATAAAGCCTGAGGGAGGAGAGGAGGGAAGATTGTAGTCTTTGTCTTTGTTCCTCGCCCTCTGACTCTACATTTAGTTGGCAATAAATTGAGTAAATTTTCCCCTAGTCGAGTCTGTTTTGCCCATGATGGCAACTGGTAAGTGATTTCCTGTCCTTGTCTCAACCCCCATCTTATTTTCTTTCCCTATCATATTCAGGAGGGGGAATGAGAAAGCAGCTGGGCAGCCATTCCAGGTCAAACCATCACAAGCAGATAAATGATCTAGAGCCCTAAATCCAACATTCTTCAGTGATTCAGCCTCTCACAGGGAGATGTTCCAAGATATCCAAATACCCAGCACCTGTGCCAGGAGGAGTCAGGTTTTTACCTGGTGAGAAGGGAGGATCTGTCTCAGAAACCTCCAGGACTGGGCCTTAGCTGCCTTCTCCATCTCCTCCTCAAAGATTCCCATCCACACTTCAGGGACCACTCAAGTTTGCTGCTTACTTACTCAACTGTCCCAAATTACATGCCGATGTATTAAGAAAACACAAAATTGAAGCAAGTTTACCTTGATTACATGAAGCTTGACTGTGATTTTAGGACAGGCAACATAGTTTTCCATTGAATGCCTGGCCTTTTTTATTGTTGCTTTGGTGATGTTAATGTGACTTCCAAATCAGGGCAGTAGAACGTTTTGCCTCTTACAAAATTTTCTGCTTTGGTTAGAGCAAATACAAAGGAATTCACTATAGAGATATCATAACTGGCACAGACTAGCAAAGAATACAGTATATTTTAAAATGTAACACACAGCTGCTCAGAAGTTAAGCTCACCTATTCTGGTCTCAAGCTGACATGACTTAAAATCATGTGGTAGAACAGCTTCTGTGAACCAAACTGAGGGAACAGGCCATTCATTAAAATGTCATACTGAAATACTGGAGATAAGTAACAAAACTTTAAATAGAAAGCAAAAATAGAATTGAGGGGCAAAGACTTTCTCATTTAGCAATGCAGTAAAGTTTTGATAGTAGCTGGTTAACCATCATTTCCAGAAAAAAAAAAAAATTAAAATCCATGACTTAATGAGAAAAGAGGAAATAAAGACAACCCCAACACAACACAAGGAAAGGAAACATGTTCTCTGTCTATAAGGCTAACTCAGCAAACTGGTGTATCACCTAAATTTGTGAACATAAAGCCAGATCACATGTCTAACCAATACCTCTGCCCAACATACCAACCTCCCACACTGAAACCTTAGGTGTTTTCTCTAGTATATGTGCAGCATCCTATTATATGGAGCTGTAAAGGGAAAAGTGCTAGAAGAGCAAAACTGAGAAATGCAGCCAAGAAAATCATAGCTTAAAAGTTACAGTGATGACAGAAAGAAGATTTACTGGTGTCCTGCAGATAAACAGGGAGAGGTAGATGATATTTAGTCCTTTTTTTACCCTATCAGTCTCCACTCCTAAGGACAAGATCTGAGTAAGATTGACTGAAGCAGTCAAATAAAATGGAGATATTATGCTGGAAGGGAAAGCATCGCTGGACAAACCAGAGATGACAGGCTGGATTGTGCCTGAAGTGCTTGTTAACTCTTCACTGTCTGAAAAGACAAACTGATTCTTCATACATTCAACTCCTATGTAGAAGGTTTGCATTGCCAAGTTAAACACTAGAAATCACATTTTTAAAGTTGTTGAAGTTGATGCTGGCATTCCTCACTGGGTTTTACAGATTTTGCCTAGGACAGCGGATTAGCTTTACAAAAGCACTTCTGTAAGGCAAGTAAACAACAATAACCCTGTTTTATAAAAGAAGAGGCACAACAGGTTGAACTGCAGCTGTGCATGAAAAAGAACCCAGGCTTTTGGGTCCTTGCACATATTAGCTGATTCCTACAAGCATCTATCCCCTTACTGCCAAACAAAGCTTTACAACTTCCAAGTCTTTTGCTGCATTGATGTGAAGATACTGAAAAGTAGGGCTAGAGGCTTCCTCAGCAGTCAGAGCACTAAGATCTATACAGACATACAGAGTCTGATGCCAGGCTGTAGGATCCTTTCCTTTCACCTGGCATAGTATTCAAAGCATCTAATACATTGAGAATGTGCTCCAGAAGAGCTGAAGAGCCATCCAGTGATGCAACCTGACTCCAGGCTTGAATTTCCTCTACTTGCAGGGAGTTCTCACCTGAAGAGGCTGGCAGTCATGAATAAACATAAATACTGAAGTTTCTGGTTACCAGCAAATTTCCACGATTCTTTAGCTTGGATCTGGGTTAAACATGAAACCAAACTGAAAAAGGTATGGGTCAGGGCATTGATGTACAACCAAGACTGGCAATAAATGAAAAAGTGCAGCCTCAGAACTTACTACAAGTCGTTTCAATCTCATCCAGACATCTCTGTTCAAAAACAGACTTCTGGTTTATTGGGTGCTTCTCCTGCCTCAGGCACTGTGACAAACAGGATGATACTGAAACTCTAACCCTTGATATGCTCAATAAAAAAGCATCCATGGCTTCAGATAAGCTACTGTAGGTGCTGGAAGTAATAAATTTCAGGCATTTCCCCCTCTTTTGTACAATAACCCTTAGATTTTTTATGGAGGATGAATGGAACCAAATCAAAGAACCAGGCTGTAAGTTTGCTTGTTGCGTAAAATGGGGGAGAAAGACCTCCTTTTAAAGCTTTCCTGAGGTCCAAACAAATACAGAATACTCCTTTTTCATGGCACTAAGTCATGGGGCAAGAAGCTGTGTGGAATGGAGTCATTCCCCAGGAGAAAAGGCACAGGTCTTCTCACTCATCTGCTAACAAGCAGGGAAAAAAATCTGGTAGTACATTCCATTCCTCATTGTGTTTTGGTGTGGCCATGTCTTGTGAAATGATGTAAGATGTCTGCAAATAAGAAGGCTGGGAGATGACACTCCCTTTGCTCGGGTATAAACATGCACAATGAAAAGCACTGCGGGGTGGGGGGAAGAAGTAAATTACCACTCAGGGTAGAAGTGGTAGGAGAAAAGAGATTGTAATGCTTCCATGAAATTCTCATGGCAGACTGCAGAAGAGCCTTTTAAGTACAACACTGAGACCGTCCTATGCTGGGATCCCATCATGCCCTATGGGCTATGCATGGCTCTAAGACCCTGCCAATCTCTATGATGCTCCTTCTTTCACACAACTAGCGCTGTAGCAAAGAGGAGTCACTGGACAAGTAACATGCATTCCTCAGAGCATTATTCCATGCTTAGACCTTATAAACCAGGAGTGAAATGGGGGCACAAATGCAGTGCAAGAAAACAGTGCTCCCCTGGGAATCTTAATGGCACTGCCATGCACTTTTCAACCAGGGAGAAAAGTCAAGAAGGTATGTAATAAAATATAAGTGAGCTTTTGTAGAACAAGTCTGATCAAAATCCCCATTAATGTGTTCCTCTCCCCCTTCAACATTTCAGTTCTTTTAATCTTTGTGTCAACTTCCTCATCTATCAAATAAAGCAGGAATTATTAATGCATTTTCTTTGACTTCAGGAACCAGGCAAGCTCTTTGTTGTGGTTAGATACTCGCCAAACGCCAGGCACCCACAAAAGTCATTTGCTCACCCTCCTCTGCTATAGCTGGGCAGAGGAGAGGGAAAAATATTAATGAAGGGCTCATGATTTGAGATAAGAATTGGGAGAAACACACTCTAAGGGCAAAATAGGTTCAAATTTAAAGGTATAAGGTAAATTTACTATTAACAGAGTCAGAGGAGGATAATGAGAAGTAAAATAGCTTTTAAAACACATTTTTCCTCCCTCAGCCCCTCCCTCTTTCTCACTGACAGCACAGGAAGACAGGGTATGGGGCTTTTGGTCAGTTCATCACTCGAGATCTTCTGTTCGCTCAGGGAGAAGAGTCTTTCTTTCTGCTATGCCGTGGGGTCTGTCCCACGGGCAAACAGTCTTCCCAAAACTGTCGTGACGTGGGTCACTCTTCCACGGGGTGCAGTCCTCTAAGGATAGGCTATTCTAGTTTGGAAGCAAGGGCCCTCCCTCTCTCTCTATCTCTGGAAGCAGTGGCTCTCTCTCTCTATTCAGGTCTCCCACTAGATCACAGCTTTCTCTAACATCCACCCGCTCCGGCAAGAGCACTTTTCCCACGGGCTGAGAGTGGATCTCTGCATCCCCTGTGCACTTCATCCATTACAGGGGGACAGTTTGTTTCACCATAGTCCTCACCACGGCCTGCAGAGGAATCTCGGCTCCAACGCTTGGAGCACCTCCTCCCCCTCTTTGTTTCCACTGACCTTGGTGCCGCCATGTTGTTTTCTCTCACATGTCCCCACTTCCTCCTCTTCTCTGACTAGAAGAACTGCTGCTCATAGGTACCACTGCCATCAAGTTCCACCAATTTGAAGATTTCTGCAGCATCTCACAGTGCCGAGAGGTTGATTTCGTCTACCTTCCGCATCGGGGAATTACTCGCTATGTTTCCACCACTGGCCAGGTGGCCCCACTGCCACTGCGTGGGCAGTGGCGGCCACTGAAGGCCACTGGCGCTATTTAATGCCTCTCTTCATGTGGAGTGCCGGGAAGAAGAAGCCGCTGCCCCTGCCCTTCTGCCCGCAGCGCAGCTGGCTAGGGGCAGCCAGGCAGGCAAGGCTCACAGCAGGCTACACCGAGATGGCGGCAGGAGCAGCGCCTCGCCAACTCTGGGAAAAAAACTGCGCATGCGCTGTTTTGATTTTCTTCTTAAATATGTCATCACAGAGGTGTTACCAACTTCTCTAATTGGGCCAGCAGCATGTCCATCTTCAGAGCCATCAGAGATTGGTGCTGTCAGAAATGGTGGAAGCTTCTAGCAGCTTCTCACAGAAGGCACTTCTGTGGCCCTCCCCCGCTACCAAAAACCAGGCTTTGCCAAATCAACACACTCTTGGCTCAGGACCTGGTGATAGGACACAGCTATTTTGCCTCAGCATCAAGTCTGCACGAACACAAAATGCTTTGGAAGCCACAATGGCATTGGCAACATAATTCTTTCAATATGGTGTAAATCCAACCTTTTCTGAAAAGCACTGCCTGTCAGGCAAAACTATTCATGCATTATACATATCTTGGAGTTGGACACAAGATTACTGACATTATATCCTTCATCATGGAAGCTCTGCATTCCTGGCAAACAGAAAAAAAAGTATCGTACATCTCTCATAAAGAAAGACCTCTCAACTATGCTTGTATTTGGCATTTCTGAGCACTTACTCAAAGTCTGGCATAAGTACAAGAGTTGCTTCTGTTCTTCTTTCTCAAAAAGTTACAGATTTGTTGGCATAGTTTATAAACTACCTTCAAAGTAACGTAGAGAGAACATCCCTCACAACAAGCACAACCACAGGACAAGGAACAACATGGGTTATAAAGAAGGTACATACCAGTCATTCCTGAGGTAATTCTAACTGTAACAAAATAAAAAACAAAGCAACTCTGCGGTGCACTAAATGCACTAAGCTTCCTCTGAAATCTGTACGCCTACATTTCGCTAATATTCTTCACACTTTTATATGGCAAGACAGTGTCACATTTGAGCTTCGCTTTGCCAGCTTTTTGAATCCAAGCTTCTCATTAACCACCTTGAAAACAAATACTTGTTCCTAGGAAGAAATATGTACTGTGTTGCATATATGTGGTAAGGGCAGGGTATGCTGGACAGAACAGAGATTCAGATATCCAGGAAAAGCGACTTAAACCTATGCCAGGCTAGCTGTCTCTGGGTCAATGATATAATGTCTGCCTATGAGTTTTGCAGACTAGGGAAATTTTTGCCTTACCGTGTGCAGTTCTTACTTCTGGGCACAGATAACCAGAGTCTGACCCTCTGTGTGCTCACAATGGAAATCCTCCTGGTGATGGGAAATCCCTGGCTATCAAGTCTGCCTAAGATGGCCTATACCTGTCCCTCATCTGCATAGGCATGACAGAAGAATGGCCAAAGATGGGTTTGACAGATCATACAATCATAGAATAGTTTAGGTTGGAAGGGACCTTCAAAGGTCATTTAGTCCATCCCCTGCTGCAGTGAACATCTTCAACTAGATTAGGTTGCTCAGAGCCGTGTCCAATCTGGCCTTGAATGTTTCCAGGGATAAGGCCTCTACAACCTTCATAGGCAACTTGTTCCAGTGTTTCACCACCCTCATTGTAAAAAAGTTCTTCCTTATATCTTCTCTGAATACCCTCTTCTACTTTAAAACCATGAAAATAATTTTTATGTGCTAGCAGTGGGTCAAATGTAAAACAAAGTCAGCTTTTGAGATAGCTAAAGACAGTCTGTGAACACATTCTTCTAAGTTGTCCCACTGGCCACTTGGGAATGTGACTATTCACTGATCAAAGTTATTTTTAGGGGCTTTCCAAGAAGTAGTTTCTTGAGGAAGGCAGTATGATTTAAACTTTTGGCTTTGTACTAGTTAATAGTACAGTGAGCATGATAAATATGCAGAATTCCATTTTGGAGCAGAGGTCAAGCTGGCAACACCTGCTGACATGAACCTGCCAAATATTCAATCCTCTGACCCAGGTGTATCATATTCTCCTCCCACTGTTCATCACATCCCAGTCCATATTTCTTTCGAGGATTATATGGAGTACAATGACAGTACAAGGACCACAATGAACACATTTGTACCAGCAAGTTATGCAAAATATCACATAACAATTTCTTAGAAGTTGAAAAAAATAGAGCTAAGATGTCTGTAAGGTAGCTTCTCATTACGTATAATATGTCCACTGACAGAGGGAAGTATTTATTTTTCCCATCTCACCACTGTGATTTTTTTAAACAGAGTAATTGTCGGGGTAATGATCTGAAAGCATCTGTTCTGGTGTAGGGATAGCCTGCAATAAAAGTCACTGCTGACTGAGGCACCGGCCACCTCTGCCACACCTCTGGGAACTGTCTCATGAAGAAAATCTCTGGAGCTGGTCCAGAAAGTTACTCAAGTTTTTCAACACAGGAAGCGCAGCCACTGCCAAGCCAGTAGCCCCAGCCATGTCACCCAAGCTGGACCAGCCCCTGGTCTGTGGGGGGCAAACTTCCCCAAGGAAAACAGTCAGGTAAAATGGACCCTTGCAGAAGACCAGCCAAGAAGCTTCAGTCCAGTGGTTGAAGCTATCTTGCACATTTATGTTTTCTTCTCACTTTGTCAGGACCTAAACAACCTTCCCAGGGCTCCAAGGAGGAAGAGAGACAGTGGAGAAGATGGAGTCCAAGGCAGTCTGCAGGAAGACACAAAAATAATTGCCAGAGGAGGAGAAAAGAGCTTCTTACATATAAAAGTTATTTTCCATTCTATTCAGAAGTCAATTTAGTATTGTATCAGAAATCATTTTAAATACATGTCAGTCTCTGCTACCATTTCGGCAAAAGTGACTTTTCCCTCTGAGCAGCCTGTCAGGATTATTTTTGTCCTGCTGGTTTCTGGATTTCATGAAGTTGATCTGCCAAGGGCTGCTGCTGAGTTCCCTATCCCTCTGTCCTCAAAGGGCCTCCACAAGTCCCGCTTCTCATCTCAGGAACAGCAGCAAGAGGGTGGCCTGGACAGTCAGCCCTGGGAGAAGCTGATTTCGAAATGCATCAACCATACCACGGCTAAGAAGGGACAGCAACAATGCATCAAAGCACCTCTCTTGGACCCAAACTCTGCAGTCATGTGTTTCGTATATGACTTTGCTTCAGGTTCTAAATGGAGATTACACTGATTAGTAAATGCATGGTCTGAGAGCTTAAGACATCCAGGGGAGCTATAATAAAATTTCTACCTATGTGATCAGTTCAGAAATACTGCTGCAAGATCAGCAGTGAAATGATTTGATAGCCTTGGTCCACTTTCTGAACTGAAGCAGATCCAGCTCTCAATAGCCATAACTGGACATTGAACCACCATAACCACTGCCAACCTTGATGCCGACTGGTCGAGTTAGCAGAAGAACTGAAAAGCAAACACTGTATCTGCTCAGCTGGAGGAAAGGATGGCATTACCACTAGAAAGGTGACAGTCCCCCAATCTCCTCCACCACAGTTCATGAAATACAGCATGAAACTTACCACTGATTCCCTGGGAGTTGAACTGGGACCCAGGTTACAAACCAAGCAGATTTTAAAAGTTCATTACAAATGAAACAACAAAAAACGCCCAAACAAACAACAACAACAAAAAACCCTCTACATGGTTCACAGCAAATCCATACACTCTCAGTGCAATCACTTGCACTTACAAAATCAACAGTATTTTGAACAACAGTTTGGTCCTTGTAAAACAATTCAAGAAATATTACAATATGCCTCAGCATAAAAGTACTCTGGCTCCCACCAAACACAAAGGCTTTGAGAAACTTGTACCATGTTGGAAAAGTTCTTCAGGTTCAGACATCACACTATTTCACAGCAGATGTTTCTTTCCTATGCCCTGTTCCTTGTGAAACCCTGCCCAGCAGATTATCTGAAACCATATTCCCTCCTGACATGCTGGCCGCACTGGAGTAAAGTGACACCTTCTCTTGCCCCTCGCTGCCCTGATGAAGTGGGGTTTGAGACCTTGGGGATGGGTGGTCATCTCCACATGGGTGAGGGTGAGCCAGGCACACAGAGGGGTGAGCTTCCTTTCCATGATATGTTCGAGCTGGATGATGACAGAAGAAAGATCCCTAGAAACTGGCTCTTATATTTCACAGAATGGGTCAGGTTGGAAGAGACCACAGTGGGTTGGACCACATCTGGTCCAACCTCCCTGCTCATGCAGGGTCATCCCAGAGCACATGGCACAAGATTGCGTCCGGATGGTTCTGGAACATCTCCCTCCAGTGAGGGAGACTCCACATCCTTTCTGGGTGATCTGTTCCAGTGCCTGGTCACTGCTCAGGAAAGACTTTCTTCTTCATGTTCAGGTCGTACTTCCTGTGTGTCTATTTCTGCCTGTTGCCTCTTGTCCTATTGCTGGGCACCACCGAGCACAGTTTGGTCCATCCTCTGACCTGTCCCTGCAGACAATGACAAACATTGATGAGGTTCCCTCTCAGTTGTCTCTTCTCGAGGCTGAAAAGGCCCAGCTCCCTCAGCCTTTCCTCATAAGAGAGATGCTCCATCCCTTCATCATCTCTGCAACCTCCATAGGACCCGCTCCAGAAGCTCCATGGTTCTCTTGGACTGAGGAGCCCAAAACTGGACACAGCACTCCAGATGCACCTCCACGGGGCTGAGTAGAAGGGCAGGATGACAACCTCTGCTGGTCCTTTCCTGCCCCTCCTCAAACACAAAACCCCCCTGGAGGGGGCAGACACACTTCATCATCACCCCTCATTTCTCCTGTCTGCCTGCTGAGCCCTGCTGTCCCCTGCCACCTTCATGAGCTCCTCCAGACAGAGAACTCATAATGAACTAATACCATTATGTAAATTAAACCAAGCCGAACACTAGGCAGAGCTCCAAATGGCAAGATGCAGGCACAACTGATTTGCCTGGGAATAATTAAATACCTTGAGAATTCAAAAGGAAACAGAACAGTAAATTCACCTCAATCTGGGTGGAAGAGGCTTTAAATCAAGGCAATGTCTTCTTAAAGTTGCTAGATCCATGACATAAGCCCTGGGGAAGGTAATCCCCTTCAGTAGACAGTTTCTGAACAAATCTCTAGGGCCCATTTACTGTATGAAGTTGGATGTTACAATATCCTGGTTCGAGAAGAGATGGAAGAATGCCACAAGGATTCTACACAGATACTGCATTGCTACAATGATGGGGCCCCACCCATCATTTCCATCTATTTTATTTGAGAGATTAAAATGGCACACATGAACCAGGCATCAACCATTGCTCTGCACATGGACCAGAGGCATTCATTACCAGTCCAGTTCCACAGTCTCAAAAAGATTCCTATTGACTTCAAGAAATGAAGATAGATCAAGCTGGCATTTTCATGACCATTGGAAATCTGTTCTCAGACTGTACAAATTAAGCCTGAGACATACATAGAAAAGCAGATTTAAACAATATTTTTTAAAGAGAGTCTTGAAAATACCTTTCCAAAAATACAACTAAAAAAACCCATTTCACAGATTAAATATAATCTTGCTATGCAAAATATGCAAAGTATCTTAAGATAATGAATATATTGTTAGTGAAATATATTCCAAACAGAATAGAACTTGTTTTCACTCTCTTCTTGACCTTTATTTGAGAAGATGCCCTGAAACACTATGTATTTTGTATTACATCTGATGGCACTAATTCAAGTGAGTTTTCAACCTATTTTGAACCTATATTTCAAACTATATCAGAGATCACAGCTCAATCCAAAGTCCTGCTCGCTCCCCAGATTAATTCTCCATCTTGGATGGCTTTCAAAAATAGAAATACAGTCACATCTGATGAAGAGTTTATTTATTTCTGCTAGACATTTCATGATCTAGCAGAAATAATGTAAAGATGTTAGAAGAAAGCACAGAAGGCTCAAGAACCAGAGTAATTGAGCAAGCAGAGAATGCAAGGGCTTTTCGAGTTGTTTGTATAGGGTTTTTTGTTGTTTTGTTTGGTTAGGTTTTTTTAAGGAACAGGAAAGAAGCATGGTGCCAAGACTAGAAAGTCAGGAAGTAAGTGCACTGAAGTCAGTATACACAAAGACACACGGTTTTTCAATGCAGGGGGTAAAATTTTGGTCACAAAAAGAGAGTGTCCCAGAGGTGACTCCACAGAAAAAGTCTAGGGTGACTCCACAGGACTGCCTCAGAAAGTCTGAGTCATTTGAGGACTCCTGAAACCTTTCTGCTGGAAGTAAGTCTCGTGCTGAATACTTGAAAATGGGATCTGGGATCCCTAAACACTTCTGAACACAGGGGCTGGAAAGCACTTTATGTTTTTAAATAGAGCATGTCTCCTTGTATTGTCATTGAATTCCTGAAACACCACAAAAGACATGACAATTAGTATCCTGATTTCTTTTAATGTCTTAATACCACAGAAAAACACATCTTGTTTGTGTTCAGGTAAGTTATGCCATAGAAAAAAGAAAAAATCATCCCTGCAGTGCCTTACTAGTTGTCATTTGTCCTGGCCAGGAGGTATTGCCTGTCCAAGGAGAGGGCACACACAGTTCTCTGGCCCCTGGGCTTCTGGTTTGAGCTATCCAACCAATATTTTGCCTGGCACCCAGCTGTGATGAATTTCAGTTGAAATCAGTAACAGCTGGCATGAGGCCAGCAACACATTTTATATGAGCTGGTAAAGAGTTTTGGCCATCAGAGGCCCAAACCACTTGCAGGTCTGCAAGCTCTCAGAGCAAGACCAGAGAGGGGTTTTGCACTACTCCATGCAAAAGGCACTAAGGGGCCAAGTTTAAATTTGTATAGAGATGTACATGCCCCTACACATTGAAAACATCTCATGGGAAGACATATGGGAGTATTACAAACTCACTGCACAGTGAAACCATGTAATCAAAGGCAGTGCGACAAAGTACACACCAGAGGAACAAATTAAGGTCACAGAAACATCCTTAATCCGTCATCTGAGAATTTCCGCAATGCATTCATTTAAAAACGTATCTACCTTTCTCATACACACATATTTACAAACAGAGTTTCTGCATTTACCTCCTGGGTTCTGACTGGAACTGGAAAATTTTCCATACTAGTATTAATCCCCAAAGAACTTCACTGCAAGCAAGCCTCATTACTCAATGATTCTTTGCTGCCTCTACTTTTTGACGTCTCAGCCAGTTCTTAATCCTTTTAACTTCTTAATGGAAGAGTAGTTACACACAATGGTGTCCTGTGGAAGATCACTTATCTGTCCCTTCAGAGCGCTTCCCTGGCACAACATTGAGAAAAGGGGATCCTGCTCACAGGGATGGGACCATCTGAAGAACTACGAAGGTGGGGAAAGGCCTTGAGGGGAAGCCATACAAGGTATGCCTGAGGTCACCTGGTTTGTTCAGCCTGAAGAGGAGACTGAGGGGAGACCTCATTGCAGTCTACAACTTCCTTGTTAGGGGAAGTGACCAGTGACAGGACCCGAGGGAATGGCATGAAGCTGAGTCAATGGGAAGTTCCCATTTTATTGGGAAAATATCTAACTCCTAGGAATTACAGCCTGACCCACTCAGAGGCTGCAGCCTGACCTTCCCTCAGGAAGGCTGATCCATGCCTCTACATATCCCTATGGCACCAGAGGCACAGCATCGCCCCCCTTGGGCAACAGCAGCACTGACACTGAGCCCGTGTGAAGAAGAGAAAGGAGAAATTTTTCCTTCAAACAGCTACGGTCCTACGGTGGATACACTGCCCTTTCTAGCCCAGACTGTTTTTATTTCACCTCCTATGCCTATTTGGAGCTGGAGTGCTAGAGCAAACACCTGGCGAGAGGAGCTCTTCCAAGGGATGTGCCTGTGAGTGAGGCTTTTGTGTTGCTGCAGTCATCACAAGGGCTTTCCAAGTCCACATCAGGCCAGGCAGGGAGGACAGAAGCAAAAAGTAAAATCAGCTGGCTATTTTCGGAGGAAGAAGCTACAAAACAGGGGCCAGTTTGAAGTTCTGCCCGAAGCACAGAATCCATAGCCGCAGATTCGAATTCACAGGGGAAGAAACCTTCAATCCCAGTTTTCTGGCACAGGCACCTGGACAGAAAGCTTTGTGATGTTCTTGCAAAGCCAATATGAGGATTTTCCTGACACTAGCTAGGAAAAAGGCACTTTTAGCACCTGAGAACGGCCCGAGAAGCACAGGAAATCCTTACAGCAGCAGAGCTCCTGCAGTGTTCTTCTGGACAGGCCTGAGACAGCCTGAAAGAATTTGTTCACCAGTTTTGGAGAAAAATCTCATAACTCTTCTTACGCTGGACCATATTTTCAGTCAGTGTCAATCAGTATAAATCAAGTGACTTAAGGATTTTGCCCTGCTAATTGAGTTTGTATTTCATAACACAAGTTGGAAAAAAAAAGTGATAAAAATATTGCACCAGCTATAGCAGTGCTATCCCCAGTGAGGAAGGAGCTGTTAGTTGTGGCACTTATTAAAGCCATTCAACACAAGTGACAGATAACAGTAATAAATCAGCTGACTTGTTTGACATATCCCCATATTCTGTGGTTTTTTGTGAGTACTGCAAGTATTCAGTCTGGAAAAACAAGAGCATCTCATTAAAAAGCCCTATCAGCAACTGCAACATGTTAAATTACTGACATATAATGAAGTCAAAATGAAAAGCCTCATTGAGGGGTAGGTCCTTCAGATCTAAATAAGGGTTTCTAACTAGTGTCCACCAGTGATGGGCAACAAGGTCAGATGCCTGGTGAGCAAGGATTTTCGGGGGAACAGCTCACAGTGCAACCTGCCCTCCCCCTGGATTTATGGAGCACAAATGCCCTGAACAATTCTCCTTAATCCCAGCATACAATGAGCTATAGAAAGAGTACCCAGCAGCAGTTTTCCATCTGCAATACAGCCCTGCTCTCAAAGGGTTCTGATTGTACCTGTATCTCACAGATTTCAAATGACATGGAGATAAACTATAGATGTTATTTTTCTGGACTCCTAAAAGCATGTGATGATTGTGGACACTGAGAAGAGAGTCCAGGGAGAAGCCCTGGGCTGGCTACCCCAACAACCTCCCTGCAGCTTCCCAAGTGGGAAGCCTTCCCCAGCAAGGCTTCTCAACCCTTCAGAGGGGATTCCAGGGCTCTTCAGGTGCCTATTGAGGCATCTTTCTTAGTAACAACTCACAGACAGACAGAAGAAAAGAGCCTCCATCCTTTAAACAAGGATCCACAGCTCAGAAACCAAAACAAAGGTGCTTTGTAACTTTCTAAGTTGGAGTGATGCAAACCGTGGCTGTTTTGCTGGCAGTGCATGGCCACCTCATCTGCAGAGATGACTGTCCCCACTGGATAAGCAATACTGGGCACAGTCTGCTGTGCAAATGCCAGCCTGGAGGTCAGCCTATAAGCAGCTGCTGTCAGCCAGTGACTGCAGAGGAGTATGGGAGGGAGACCCTAAATTCCAGCTTGCTGAGAGATTCAAAATGTTTGATCCACCCAGGCCCAAACCAGAACAAATACTTACTTCTGTGGCTAATGTGAAATAACCTTCCCAGGTCATCAAATCCATCCTCTGCTAGCACAGGCAGCCACACCATAGAGGCAATTTCATCCTCACAAACTTCCGAAGAAAGTATGACTGGGAAAGGTGTGTGTAACTAGCAAGTAAAATTTCCTCTCTTGCTATGGAATTTTAATGGAAAATAAATTATGTTAGGAGACAGCAACAATGTAAGCTTACCCAATACAGACATTAAATACAACAGCTCCTCTCCTAATCTCAGCATGTAGTCTTAATGTAGCATGGTATTTGAGACACAAAGCAGACGTGACACTATATTTGCAGCGCCCCTGTCATGTAGCAATTCTGAAAGCATTACTGTCAAGCTGACATTTTATTACATTTCTGGATATTTGCTAATTCAATCATTACATTTTTTTTCAGCAATTGTGAAGGTTGAGGAACAAAGATGAATTGTGCTTTACTTAAGACAATTTTAAATTTTGTTGAAAGTGGAGAATGAGGACCATAACTTCTAATTCAACCCATATGCCTTGAAGCCCTTTTCTTTTGCTCTTCACTGGCATTCAGTATCAAATTATCCCTGCAAGCAGCCACTGGAGGAAAGCAGTGCAAAGTACAATGTGAAAGATGGAGGCACGGACCCAGATCGGCTGGAAATCTGAATCGTTTATTCAAACCAACGAACGGATTTTTATATATTTCTTAAGCACCATCTTTCCTTACAGGGTAACAACCTATCCCACGTTACCACGTCAGCAAACATGCCCTCTCGATGCCCTTCTGTGGGGTGATCACGCCCATCAGCTTCTGGCAGGCTCCTTCTCAGAGGGGCCCCGCCACCTTCTCGGAGGGACCCACCACGCAGCTCCCTCAAGGACAAGTCCAGACAAGCCTCTCCGAGCGGCCATGTGGTCCTTTGTTCTTTGCGCTGCCATGTGCTCCTGCAGGCGCATCCCACACCCCCCAATTCCATCCCATCTCTTCCCACATCTCACTCTTTTTAGTTTTATTTAAACAAGAATTATGAAATAAAACATTTGTAACATTAGAACATGTTTGGCCTACTGTCTGAAACAAACAAGCTCTTATTCATCTTGTTCCCTCAGCTTCCCCATGAGCTGATGGTGAAGCTGGAGTAACCAAGGCTGGTTGGATCACTCTTTCAGGTACCCATCGCAGACTGGAATCTGTGGAAATAGAAGCATATCTTCTCTCCCACGTTATCACTGGAAAGGATTTTTCCCATTTTCTACCTTCAAGATTAAGAATGCTGTTGGATGGGAGTTAGGTCATTCTGAATGCAATTTAAAAAATTAAGAGCATATAAGGCTTTCATGGGGTCTATGTTCCATCTCTGCACACCCCTTCCCCCCCTTTTTTCTTTTTTAACAACTGTAACATGAACATCTTTCAACTTACCAAACTTAGGAGAGTGATTAACATAACATGTACTTTTCTTACTATGAACAATAAAACAATACATTTAGTAAAACAACAAGCACACACCAAGCAAAAATAAGCAAGGTAGTATTTTCAACCTAAATATTAATGCCTAAATACTACACCATCACCCAGAGTCTGCAGTCGCTGGGGAGCCCCATTTCACAGTGAGGACTTGGAAAGCCTTTTCCGGACAAGGTTTCCAAGTTTACCTCCAAAGAGGGTCCAGCTTTTATATGACCAAATCAGCAAGTCAAAGTGACTTGATTTCACTTTTAGAGCAGAAACACCTGGGTCTGATGGTATCCTTCCCTTAACCAGCCAGGGCCAGGGCTTGGCCAGGGCCCAAGCCTTGAGTGGGAGGGTTTCTCTAAAATACCTACAAGCAAACCTTTATCAGTATTAGTTGAGAAAGTTTCTTAATGTGAACAACCTATGATTAACTAAAGAAATGCATATCAGTAACCTCTTACAGCTAAATCCTTTTAAAAACCTCTATATACTTAATTAACGCTACCTGCATCCAGAAACATACTACAATCACACAGTTAACGTTAATCTCTCTAATAAACAGTCATGTCAAAATCTACAGCTTACTTTAAGATATGAAATCAGTTTTAACAAAAGCAAAAATAATTTAACAATACCTAAATTTGCCAGTTTTCCTTCACAAAAGGTACATAAATCCAGGCCTGGGACATTGCATTTATATTAACTCTCTAAGTGGTTTCAAAAAACATGACTTTACATTAGCTGATCTTCCCCATAAACACGGGGACAGATCAAAACACCTAATAACTGGTAAGAACACACATCTCCTTCCCACGAATGGAGATAGTGATTATAGAACCTTGGGAAATAATTTAAGATTAAAAGACAGCTTACAAATCAGGATTATTACATGAGCATCTATCACAAAAGGCAATCAGGGCAATGCAGAGGTTCGCAATGTGGTATGGTAAAAAAGCAATTTTTGAGATAGGGTCCAGAATTGTGGCAACATTCTGAATAACGAAAACATGAGAGTTTCGCGGACTAACTGCAGGAATAACATGCCAAGTTTGCAGATCCCCCCCACCGAGGAAGGGACTGGCCACCCGTCCACCCACGTTTTTTTTCCAACGCAGCATTTGCTCACGAGGGTCCGCAAGAGACGGGAGGCCTGGCTGGAGCAGGGGGAGCGGCGTGGGTCCAGCGGCCGCACTGCGTGGGCTCGCCGGGCTCTGGCAGTGCTCAAGCTGGCAGCCACGTCGCCCCGAGCAAGTCCCGCCGCGCGCGGTGAGCGGGGGCATGGCGCTGCTCCCACCGGTGCCTCCGGGCTCCTTGAGTCGCCTCCTCACTGCCCACATGCAGAGAGCGGCGTGCGTCCCACTGGAGCTGCTGTGTCGCCAGCATGGCATTCGCCACTGTCCTTCGGCTGTGCCATGTGCTCGCCACCGTGGCACAGCTCGGCCACGTGCTCACTGCTGTGCAGTCGCCGGTGCCGCACCCCTGCACTTCTCCAACCCGCCGCTTTGGCTGCTGCCGCCGGTACACACATGCAGAGGGCAGGCAGAGAGGGAACACGCTGCTGGTAAGGGCTGCCCCGGCTCCAGCCACTTGCTGCTACACGGCTCCAGCCGATGCCACATGGCGCAGGGCGGCACCAGCTCTTCTATGATCCTGTCAGGGTCCCTTCCAGGATCAAACAGGTTGGGGAAGCGAGGGCCATCCTCCAGGTCTCCTCCCACAGCCCCCACACACTTATGGTCGCTTGCTGGCGGTGCAGAAGGGGTTGGCACAGCTTCTGCAGTGGCACAAGCGTCCTTCTTCGTCCGGTCTGCAGGAGCCGCGTGCACCTTAAGCACTTCACGCACAGTCTTCCACGGATACATAAGCTTCGTCAGCGCTGCGTCACCTTGTGCAACTCGGTCCCACAACGTGTCCCCTAATGCGTCCCATGTCCGAGGATCAAATATTTTAGTAATATCTAAAGTTGAGTCACAGTCTTTTGCCCAGAACAAGAGTCTGTTCAAATCTGTAGAGTCAACTTTCCTGCCATATTTCTGTAAAATCTGTTCCAAAGTCTCTGCGACGTTCCTTTGTTCTTGGGAAACACCACTCCCCATAATTCCCAGCTACCTTCCATCCTGCGGAAAAGCCGATTTCGATTTCATCCTGCGATGAGCTTCCTTTCAGCTCCTGAGCTTCTTTTCAGCCCCTGGGCTTCCTTTCAGCCCCTCGGTAAATTTCAACCGAATCGTCTCCACCGGAGCAACCACAAGTTGCCTTTCATGTCCCTGTTGCAGGGCACCATTTGTGAAAGATGGAGGCATGGACCCAGATTGGCAGGAAATCTGAATCGTTTATTCAAACCAACGAACGGATTTTTATGTATTTCTTAAGCACCATCTTTCCTTACAGGGTAACAACCTATCCCACGTTACCACGTCAGCAAACATGCCCTCTCGATGCCCTTCTGTGGGGTGATCACGCCCATCAGCTTCTGGCAGGCTCCTTCTCAGAGGGGCCCCGCCACCTTCTCGGAGGGACCCACCACGCGGCTCCCTCAAGGACAAGCCCAGACAAGCCTCTCCGAGCGGCCATGTGGTCCTTTGTTCTTTGTGCTGCCATGTGCTCCTGCAGGCCCATCCCACACGCCACAACTCCATCCCATCTCTTCCCACAGGTACACAGCACAGACTGGTAATCCTGTCATCTATTTTCATATATTCATTTTATGTAAACAGGCAATTTATTTCCAAGCCAAACACACGGTTACTGCTGTGGACTAAATAAACAATATTAGCTTTCAGCCATGTAAGTACATTAGCTACCAGGGGACACAGCTTCATCAAGGTCTTTGGGGACTAGGACCTGGGTTATAATATGGGGTGTAACCAAAGTATGTATTTTCTACCACCATCTACACTACCTTCTGATGAACCATTAAGATGGGTGGTTTTTTATCTTTGCCATGACTCAACCATGATAACTCCCTCTAGGGAAGCAGCAGCACCACCCACCCTAAGGCGGTCATCTCTGCTAGTGGGCCATCAAGGACTCCCCAGAATGACTCACACAGTTACATCATCCCATAGTGAAATTCCCCGCCCTCAAAGAGGTACCAAACATTCCTGCCTGTATGTAATCTGGGGCTTGAGACACCACGACACCCCACCACTGGACCTCAAGAGAACGACCAGACCTTTCCACAGGACTACCGTTTTCGACAAGACCACATGCATCACTCCAACGGGACTGCAACCACCGCTGAATTAGACTGCTACCACCACCCTGACCAACAGGGTGTCTGGTTGTACTCCAACTTTGTTGGTTTAAGCCAATGTTTCTGCACTATTTCCTGTATTGTAATTTTCCTGTTAATTTGTAAATCCAACTTGAAATCTCTCACAATGTATTTGTGTGGAGTTAATTCCTCCCGCTGGATTATCTTCAAACCAGAACAGGACCACACAACATAGCAAGGGGTTATCACACAGCAGTGAGGGAAAAGCCATGGCCCATAGCAGGGATGTTGGCAAACAGAAAGGTAGACGAAGATAACTCATCTTAAAAGAATGCAACATTTGCACATGACAGAATGGGTTTGTAGGTAGATTAAGAATTACTTAAATTACATTTACACCAAGGCTTCTCATTCACAGCTGAGAGCATTTTTGTGCTAGACATGGCACACAATGGCTCTTTACACAGAAGTCTTCTCCATCCCAAGAGGTTTTCATCTGAATATGATTATCTATGGCATATTCACTGTCTCTATGCAGAACATAATTCCACAAGTGGAAAGTAAAGATGATTACAGAAAAGATGTATTCTTTTTATGCAAATTATTGCACTACCAAAATTCTTGTTAGTCTTCCAGGAATATCTGTAACATTCCAAGAGATATATTTCAACAAGGTGATATACAAAATACTCTTGGAGTTGCCTTACTCCCAAAAATGAAAAGTGATGTGTTACAATTACACTGACTGCCTATTTTCTCTCCTCTTACTTTACATTTCCAAAGTAGCAGATGAGGAAAGGCCCAAAAGCTCAGGGACTTGAAGGATTTGATCCAAACAAAAAAATTAAGAGCTCCTGTCATGCACGATTTAAACACCATCATACTATAAGTGCTACTTATGCAAGTAATTAATTTTGTGTCTCTCCATTGCCTGTCTTCCATTGCACAATTCTCCTCAGTCTGCTATCAGAATATTTCTGCTTCTCTTTCTTGCCAGATCTATTGCAGACGCATCAGTGCAGTGCTCCTCCCTACTCACCCTGACCCCACCAGTCACAGTCCTAGCTGGCCTGGAGCACTCCTGGAAAAAGAGGTCTTATGGGCTCCACAGCACAAAGAACTCCCAACCCTGAGTGCTGATGACAGGCACCATCGATGTGGTGCTTCAACAACACAGTTACCACAGCCAGACCATAATGCCAGCTGGCATTATGTGGTTTTAGTGTTGTAGGAAAATTATAAAGAAGAATTTCAGAAGAAAATACATTATAAGACAATAATTCCATATATGCATACACACACTTATACATACATGTGCATACATACATGCATTATGTAGTGAAAATAAGCAGCATCTGCAATCCCCTGCCCTCTCCTTAACAACCTTCCTGTTCTCCGCAGATTACATTGCCTTGCCTGGAGGGTTGCAAACTGCTCTGGGGGGTACTCTGTTCTCTGAAGTGCAAGGCATCTGCTGGTAAAACTGGTACCTCCCTCTCCATGGAGGGACATGCCACTCTGCAAGGCTGACTGCTTCCCTCCTGTTCCAAACAATTACTTCTATTCTCTTTTTACTGGGGATAAGGAGGAAGCACCAGTGGTAAGAGGAGGAAGGGGACACTGTTTACATCCAGGCTCTCTCTTACCCTGCTATTGGAAGGAAAAACTCAAATGCACGGGCACAACAGGATTAAGCAGTACATAGTATCACGACCAAAACTGCTGATAACGTGATAGCATAAGCACACATATTAGGGGCTGCATTTCATATGTTTTTCCTAGTTTATTAACAATGGTGCCCTATGGGCTGCTCAGCAGCGGAAAATAGCTACAGGGCAGAAGCACCCTAATTATACCTTCATTAGATCATCTTGACCATGGACTATATGAAGGACTGGAGAATATAGTTTGCACAGTCCCTTTACGCTTCAATATCAGCACAGCAAGTCCACAAGGCACCTAAAAATAAGGTTCAGTGCATCTTAGCCAATGAACAGATATTTAAACAATAGCTGCAAATCTTTAGTACTGCTTGTGCCAAAGTGTAACACAGGCCTCAATAAAGACAGAGAAGCTCGAACATTCAGCATTAAACCAAGTGTCCCTCGGGAGTTAAAGTAATAACTCCATGTAATGACAGCAGTAAAAATCTCTTATCTGTGTGGATGAGCCAACAGAGGAGATACAGTGATGACAACATGCCTGCCCAGTTTGTGTTATTAGTGCCTCTCCACTCCATACTAAATGCTTATGTACAGAGTGAGTCCCAGGAGCAATCTTGTATTTTACAAAATTAATTCGTTACAGGGAAAACCAAAAAAGGTCTTTTTGATAGCAGAAGTGATTCTCAGAGCAAACATCATAACCTTTGTCTTTTTTAAACAGAGAAAAAGATTGGATTCATTGGATTTCTAAAGATTATATTAGCTATGGAATTTTTACTCGGTTGTGGTTATAAATCTTGAAGGAAATTGTGGCTGCCCTGTGAATTAACAGTTTATTTCCTTTAGTTTTTAATAACTCACTTTTATATGCCAAACTTTGTTTCTGTCCCTTCAAGAGGTGCATTAAGACTAGAATGAGAGTTTCTCTTTCCGGGACACTATCGTTTAAATAGTGAATTAGTGCTACAGGTCTTATTTGGACCAATTGCAATGACACTGTGAGCAGCATCAAATGATCCTCTTACAGACCTTCTGATCCAGAAGTATCTTCATTAATAACCCTGCTCTGAGTTGGTGTGATATTGCTTATTACGGAACAACCAATAAAAAATGCAAACATACTAATCCTCTGAGAATTCTGCAGGCTCAGTGAAAACTCCAAATTAGTCAATAAAACAGAAATTCCCCAGCTGGGGCTAGGGAAGGCATGTGTACACTGGATGTGAAGGGAGTGGATAAGTCAGGTGAGGTGGGATTTGTCCTGTGTATCTCCTGATCCTCCACGACTGACACACTTTATTAAGCAGTGCTTGAACCAGAAGAAAGGAAGCCTAAAGTGGCAGTGAGTGTAGAAGGTACCATGGTGATCAAAAAACAAAGCAAGAAAAAATTGGGGGGTTTTCTAATACTTGGTGTCTTAGGTTACAATGTAAGATGTAACCAAAAGTATGTATTCTATCACCATCTCCATAAGCTGTTAAAACCAAGTGAGGCAGTGTTCTTTATCTTGTCCATGACACATCCCTGATAACTCCCTCCAAGGGACATCTTCTGCTGATGGGCCATCAAGCCTCACTGCATGACTCATGAAATTACATCATCCCATTGTGAGATGCTCTGCCCAGGGGGAGGAACCAAGCATTCCTACCTGGACAAAATCTGAGGTGTGGAACATCACAAGCAGCCTTATCTACTGGATTCCCAGAGGACAAGAGCTACATAACCACCACTGGAGCTTCAGAGGAAGACCAGACCCTTCTGCAGGATCACTGCTTCAACAGAACCACATCTATCACTTCAATAGGATTGCTGCCACCATTTAATCGGACTGCTACCACCACCTGACCAACAGGGTGTCAGGTTGTACCCTGACTCTGCCAGGTTAAGCCAGTGTTTTTTGCATTTATTTTAATTTTCCTATTAAATTGTGGTTCTGATTTGGAGTCTCTCACTGGTTTGCTTTCAAACTAGTACACTTGGATTCAACAAGGTTCTTCAGCTTACAGTCTGTCCCATTCGAGCCACGTGCACAAAATCCCCACTGAAGTAATTAGCTTATTGATTTCAACAGGATGAAGACTATATCCATTACAGCTACTCACCACCCAAAAGTTACAAACGTATTTAACTACTTCCCAGAAATGGTGATGAGCTATTTGAGTCTGGGACTATTTGAACTGTCTCAAAAGCTATGGATTTATAGAGGACTGAACAAAGTTACAGATTCTTATCAAATTCAGAACCTTTTGCCCACTTGAAAAAGGGAAAGGTGTGTGAGTGGGTATAAAATAACAGAAAGAAGGCAAAATTGTTATGAAGAAAGAACAGTACTCTTGTGATCAACATAATCCCCAGGCTCAGTCTTTATGTCAGTCTTACTAAGTGTTAAGAAAACATTTATCTTCGACATGGCTGAACCTTATGAGAAAATCCTGCAGGCTTCCAAAAGAGACCACTTCAAGTGAAGAACAAAAATTATCTCTCCTTCTCACAGAAAAATATTTTCAAAATAGAGCAGTATAAGCAAGCTAATTTCACTGAATTATTTAAGAATGTTTACTTTTTCCCCTTAAAGTTTTCTGCAAGTCACAGAGCATTTCAGTGATTTATACCTTAATGCTTCTACCTTCAGGCCAAATTCTAACAATCTTCCAAATGATGAAAAAAAGATGGTCCACAGGGATGTCAAGAACTCAAGTTTTAGCACAAAACCATGCTACCCTTTTCTCTTATGAACAACTGAACTTGCAAGTTTACAACTTGTACTAAAAAAAGTATTTTAGTTCTTACTAAAATAAAAATCCCTAAACTTCCATAAATGATCAAACAAACAAAAGATCCCATTAGTCTCAAACACTTCAAAACAGTTAGTCAGACATCTTAGTGAAAAAGAGGTGGGAGACTTGAACCAGGAACTATCTTTTGAGAACTGCTGTTTGGCATGCAAATCAGTTTTTCTCCCCATTTCAAGGCACTTGTCACAACACAGGGTCAGAAATGAAGACACAAAGGGCTAAAGAAGAGGCATCCTATGTTTTAATTCTGGTGCATTTCCTCTGCAGCCCTCATCAGGAGCAGATACTGCTCTGGTTGTAAATCTGATTGCATATTCTTCATTAAAGGATATGAACTGGGACAATAGGCAGGGAACAAAAAACAAATGGTAGTTCCAACACTGGGAAAGGTCACATTTTGAATACCGGTTCTCACTCCAGCAGATCTTGCAATGAAAACATGGTCCTAGATTTTTCTCTAAGCTGTGGTTAATCAACTCCCTGCACATACCTCTCTCGCAGAGGTTTTCCTAGGCTGAAGCACGGATAGCATGATTCCTTGGGTACTCCAGATGTTGAAGACCAAGGAATAAAAGGCTGAACTGCTATTCACCTTTTATACAGAATGAAAGGGAAATAGTTAATTATCAGAGTTTCAGCCTTTCCAGTGGCACATTTATAGCCAGCCCCCTGTACTCAGCACAAGCATACCAGGCTCTGTTCCATGTGCTCATTCAGGAAGACTCTCCTAATCAGAAGTCAAGCCAAATGGAAAAAATAATTACTGAGCTGGTCCTTCGGCAGACCTCTGGCATAGTATCAAAGTCCCAGAGCCAGAGGCATGAAATGTGAACTGCCAGGTAAATTGTAGTTTTACACACTGTCCCAAAGTACTTTAATCATGGGAAATTTTGAACATTACCATTGATGAAGAGGAAAACAATTTTATTTTAAGCAGAGTCCCATACAACTTTCATGCAGACACAGAACCATCCTCAACCCATTTGTTGCTATACATCTTTACAGCGAGATGCCTAAAAGTGCCTAATTTTAATTATTTGGAATCTTCAGTGAATGCCAAGCTTCCTGAATTTCTTTTATTCACTATGAATTCCAGAGGCTACATCTCTATATTCCTAACTCTTAAAATGTTAATCGTATCCTTTGGTGCACTCCTCCTTCATATCCATTCTCAATATTACCATATCAAATTAATCAGCTTAAGGAACATTCTTCCCTTCAGGAACAGCGGTCAGATGCTTTTCTCAAAGGTACTATTGGATATAAAGTACCCCACGTCAAATGCCACACTTAAGACACACGCTACACACACCTTTTTCCTCAGTTTTGCAGGCCAAGATACACACACAATTTTTATGCTAAATGTGTTCTCTGCCTCTCTTCTTCCCATTCTCTGTCTGCCTTCCTTTCTGGCTGCATTGTACATCCTCTAGACTTAAAAAAAACAACCCAAAATCCACCCAAAAAACTCACCTCCTTCAACATACATTACGTTCATGCAGATAACACCTGTTAATTCAGAGGTAACTAAACAGGCTGTTGCACCCTCCGTGTCACTGGTAAGATTTTTCCCCCTACCCTCTCACAAACCACCATCTCACTATGTGTAATGAGATTACAGTTCTCTCAAGTATTTATTTACTTTTTCCTCAAGTTACTTTTGAAGTTCTTGCAATCAGGTGTTTTGTTTCCTTTTGTGTTATTTTTCTAAATAAAAGCTGCCTTAGAGTAAGACATTTCTGAAGACAAAGTTTATGAAGAAACTTTGCAATGTAATGTAGCATGCTAGTTTTCTTCTTCTGCTTAAGCCAATATTCCAGTTTACTCCCCTTAAAGACTTACCCAGGGAAATACAGACCAATCACATGGGCTGAATATTTTATCAACGGATTTTCTTAAATCTGGTGGGCCAAATCCATGTGTAAGTCCTCTCATTGCTACTGAACATTCAAGCTGGCCAGCAGTATTTGTTTGAAAGAACAGGTAGAATATTTGTCCTCTTTGCTCCATTATTTATCTAAAATCTGGGATTATTTCACACCGACTCAGAGCTGCTGGCCATGAAGTATTGTGGAAAAGCAAAGGCAGCATCCAGAACCACCTCTGACAGCATGCTGATGCCAAACTGATTTTTGCCTTTTTTCTTTTAAATATTCTCTGTATTCTTTACACATATATTTGTAGCTCTATTATTGTATTCATAGCCTAGCTCCAGTACTTTACCTTACCCTACCCAATAGGCAGAAGGATAAAACACATTCCAAAAGATTTCAAGCTGGGGGTCCAAGGCTCCTACCCTATCTTGGTTCTTCCTGGCAACCAAGGCTGAGACCAGCTCTTCGAGACATATTTTTATGAACAAAGTTTAGTCTCTATCTAGAGAAGGGGAGATTTGAGAAAGGGATGAACTGGGGGAATTACCTCACCAATTATAATTCTAATTGGTGATTCTTGTTAGATATGCTAATTAGCAAAACCTATAAAAATTGTATACGCATTATGCTGTGTGTGCATCTTCAGCATTTTCCACCTGGCGAATCGTGCACCTAAGGATCCTTACAAAGGCAACCCCTTTTTATCACCCTAACTGTGTCTGGCTCATGATTTTAGGACTAGCGAGAAGGCATCTGACATCCTACTACTGACTTCCCTGCCCAAAGAGCTAGCTGTGGCTCAAAAGCTACCTATATGCCAAGACAAACACAAGGCACAATGTGGTAGAAAAAACTTAGATGGAAATTAGCCCACAGAAAATCCACCAGGATAAGCAGGAGGGCCAGACAATTTAAAGCCTCTTGAAAGCAAATACAAAAAGCGCTATCAGAAACACACTCAAAATTGGGTCCTGCAGAAGAAACCCCTTTTGTCCTGACACCCATCTCTGAGGAGCTCCGGAGTTTGAGGTTGGAAGTAATAACCAGATGTCTCCAACATCTCTGAGAGAACAAAGGCAAAATGCTGGCTGGTCAGGTTGGGAGGTACTGTTGTTAAGAGCAAACCTGGAGCATCTGTCACAGAGGAAACATGCTGCAGTCACCTTAGTCCTCAGCATGGTAGCAAACTGCAGCAGCACAGGAAAACATATAAAAGGTCAGTCAGAAGCAATTCAATAGCTTAGAAACCAGCTTCTGAGACTAAGGACAGCCTGAGTTTCTTGACTCTAAGGGCTGGGATGATGCTGAAGGCTGGGAAGGGTGTCTCCAAGCTTGTGTTTCTGGTAGCGAGTGGAAAGATGGCCAGGAGAAACAGCCTGAGCACTCAAGCATCCCTGTGCCTTTTCCTTCATCTCACAGACACAGCCCTGTTATGTTGCACAAGTCCAAACACAAATTTGTAATTTTCCCAAGAAAAAAAATGTTTAGAAGAGCTAACTACTAAGCACTAGATGACAAACAAACAGGAGGAAACGCTTATGTATCAGGAAATACTGACAGGCTGTAGCTATTGAAAACTCATAGGAAGGGAAATACAGCTGCAACATTAATACTGTAACAACTCGCTCTGAAAGGGTATTGTGAAGGGAGAGAGGAGGAGGAATGTATTATTTTACATTAGAGATGCTCATGAGATTACAGGTGACTCAATCACAGACCTTGAACGCTTACAGATTATACCTGTAGTCCAACTAGAGATGGAGTTACTGGAACATCTCATACAGGCCCTGAAACCCCAATAACTACAGTGAGCTAATAAATCTGCATCTGTTCTTCATATGTAGAAATTAAAATACACTAATTACAGATGCACACAGCCTGGAGGATGTTTGCTGAAAATATCTTCTAACTTAAAAAAAATCCCTGGTATCCCAAAAAGATGATGATTTCTTAAAATAGAAAATTCTAAAACCCTACATGTAATATCTCAATGTTGAAATTTGTTTTAACGAGTGAAAAGAGTTGTTTAATCACTTAAAAGGTACAACCTAAGTATTAATGATCATGATCTAGTCACATTGACTTTGTTTCAAAATCAGTATATACGTTATTGCCTGGTGTTTATAGTCTGTAAAACTGCTGGCATATGGGCTAAACAAAAGAGAAGAATGAGAGGCATGAAACAAAACAGAGAACTGTTTAAAAGGAACCTACTGCATGCCAAAAGGATTTTCTAAAATTGTAAGAAAGAGTTACGCTTGCAAAAAAACAAACCCAAAATCATCCCAAAGAAGACAAAGAGCAGAAACATTAGAAAGACATGCAGATTTAAAAAGAATAGAGAGAACATAGAAACTAGCGGTAAGCAAATAAGGAAGCGTAAGCAACCTCTAAAGAAGCAGAGACAAGACAACACTGAGGACTATATGGTGTTTCATGCCACATAAGGCCACTTCTGGAAGCAACCATGCAGATCATGTCCATTGTTTGGTGCAGAAAGTAGGATCAAAAATTCCGACGTTGAAAGACATAAAGGACATTAAAAGAACAGTATCAGGACACAGAGTGTCTTGGATTAAATTTGGTTCTTTTAAAGATTTCAATACAGAGTTGTCAACAGAAAGACACAAGCAGAAAGGTCACTAGTGACCATTTCCAAATTCTAATGCAATTTTATCCGTTTGTTATTTGGGAGCGAGGCAACATGAAACTTCTCACACATAATTAAAGAAAGACCAATATAGTGCCCAGTAGTGAAAAGGGAAGGTTATCCTTATGGAGCATAGCTAAAGTCACAATAGAATCTTTTGCAATGCAACTAAATCCAAGGTACTAGCCTGAGCAAAGAACAGTTTGCAGGCTTAAAGCAGCAGACATGCTTTGAAGGCTGTGACTTACAGATTTAGAGATGGAACAAATTGATGAGTTCATTTATGTCTTCTGCAATCATCAGAGATAGCTGCTTCAAAATACGTACTCAACACAGGAAAAATAGTCCTAGCAAGGCTTCTGTCAAACCCTGTGTGCAGCCCTACCAGCCACACTTAAAGAAGGAAGTGAATATATGAGACAAGAGTTCAAAAGAAGGCCAAAGAATTGATCCCTGAGCTGGGCAAAACAAAACAAAGCAAATCTTACATGTGAGTCTGACAGAGTTCACCCAGCTCAGTGATATGGTTGAGAGCTGTCATGATGACTATTTAAGTCCACATTTCAAACTTGCACATAAGTTAAGAGTTGACAGTAGGAATTTCAACCATCACTTCCCAGCAAAATTTCCCAATGGTGTTAGTAAATGAACTACAGAACAGTTTACCAGGACAGATGGTCAACTCATTAATGTCTGAAGTTTTCAAAATGAGATTACATGTTTCAAGAAGACATGCCGTTACCTGCTTTTAGGGAAAAAAAAAAAAATCTGTGACTTAATCATGCAAAATGTCAGGTCAAAGGAGTATAACAACTGCTGACTGATCTTCAAGTCTATGCATTGGAGTATTTAACCATAAAAAATTAGAAGGATCAAATGTCTCCTTCAAGATGTGTTGTGGCAAACAGCACTTGCAAGAGCCTCCTCCAGTATTCAAACCCACCCAGATATACACAAACCCTTCCAAATGTGTCAGAGCCACTCACACTCAGCTCTAATTGAATACCTGTTTACATTTGTTAAAGAAACATACCAAAGACAAGGTGTCAACCTGGTGTTGAAGGCATGGTTTCAACATTTCAGCAGTCACTCTAAAGAATCCCCTGGTCAAGGCCTTCACAAAGCACAGCTCCGACATTAGGCTAGACAAATGCCAGCTATGTTCACATGGAAGTGAGAGATTAAATCCACTTGCTCTACAGGAAGCCTCCTTCTTATAATGTGATGTCCTATGCTCTTGTGTCCATCATTCCTAACCACAGGTGATCTGGAATGAGGTATTCAGAACGAGCACTATCCTTCAATGGTCGTAAATGGAAAAACAATTTTGTAACGAAAAAATAGAAAAAAAGAAAAATCAAAGCAAACATTCACTCGGTAAGCAGGAAAAAAAATCATTTGTTATTCTACAACAGTAATTGATCTTAAACACATGCTTTGTCATTTCCAGATGAATGAAGGATTTCAGTGTTCTACCATAATTTTATTTACTTTAGCCCGGGAAGCATCTGATCTGCTTTAAAAACTGTGGATCAATTCTGTATTAAAATACCATCACTCTGCCTACTCCTTCAAAGTGCTATAAAATATACTGATGGGAACACTGGAATATTCCCCAGATACCACGGCTGAAACAAAACCTGCATCAGAGGAGTCTTTCTAGAAAAAAGCAACTACCACCTTCCCACTCACTCTTCCCCAAGTACCAGGCAGTCCATATGTCATGTCACTTTTATCTTCTCTGGTTTTAGTCAAGAATATAAACCAAAAATAAGTCACAGGCTGCATGCTAAAGGTTAAGGAAATTACTAGTGTAATTGATGAAACAGAAAATAAGATGCCCTATCATGAAGAACCACATTTTACGTTTCATTTAGGTTTGCCCTTGCACATGAATGTACGACTTGTGAGTTGTGACTTAAGTTAAGGCCAGAGTCAGGCCCATTAGCAGGCAAGCGTCTGTTCTTCCTCACCGATGCAAAGACAAACAGCTGCACTGGAGCCTATGTTTTTTAATCAACAGTTTACTCTTGTATTTTTCTCTAGATAGAAAATATTTGTAACCACTTAATTTCATCTGCTGTGTTTTTTTAAAGCACTGTGAAACATGCTATTCATACAACAGTGTTAAAGGGTTATCAGATTATCTTCACCTAGAATCTCTTCAATAAATTCCACCAACAGCCAAAACACTATTTAACAAAAATAAACAAGTCAATAAAAGTGAAAATGAAAAAAAAGTACTCAAAGCAATATGAATTTCAAATACAAGTCATTTGAATCACTACTCAATCACTATCGACTCAGTGTGAGAAACTATTTCAACAAAACACACAAGATTTCTATTCATAGATGTTTTTAGCTCAAGAGCTCGAAACAAAGTTCTCACTATCTCTAAAGCTTACCTCCAGAAATTATATTACTGTACACAAACTAAGGACAGAACCCACAATTTTAGCAAGCTTTCTGGTATGCTTCAAAAATACATGTAACACAAGATCTCAAAGGAATACCGAAGATTGTTACCAGCAAGGAAAAAACAAACAAAACTGAAACCAAAAAACCCAAACCCTGCCTCAGTTTATTGCCAAAACATAGTTTTGCCACAGCAAATTTACACTGAGTTCATGAACACAGCATACCATGTTTTTTTAAAGTGCAAATATACTCACGAAAAGACATTCCCAATGTAGGCATAATATGAACAGCAGTAGGGAGTAGTCCCATCACAGCAGTAAGCTTTGCAGTCATTATCACACTGAGCCAAACAATCTTCTGCTGAATAAAAATAACACTCATAAAGTCAAATATCAAAATCTTGTACAGCACAGCTTTGAAGAAAACGCAGTCTAACAGTTTCATACAATCACAGGACTGCCCTTGAGGTATGACCTGACTCTGTAATCCTAACGGCAGCCCATTACCATCCATTCTGCATTTCAGACTTAGCTGCTTTCCATATGGGTATTTCATAGCTGGCCATATCAGTTCCTCCTTATACTTAACCCTTTAAAATGAAAAAGAGCATTTTGAAACGTCAAGACACCACAGACCAACTTTTTCCATTCCAGCAAGGAGTCCAGAAGGAAACCTGAGTCTGGGCTGCCTGTCTTGTTGATCTGAAGGGTGGCAGGAGAGGAGAAGGAAGTTGTCTGGGAACAGGCTACTTCCCCCAGTCCCTGCCCAGTCCCAGCCTGGAGTGCAAATCAGAGCTTCCTGGGGCTCCCTTACCCCTTGCCATCTGGCAGCAGCTCCCCTCGCTGTGCTCCAGCACCAGCGCCATGGCCAGTGTGGCATGGCAGTGCCTGGCACAGGGGCCAGCAGTGCCCTGTCTGCCCTGCTGAGGCCACAAGTGTTCCCAGCCACAATGCTCTGCCACACAAAGCAAACTGTGAAACAACCGTAAGAGAGCTCTTTACAATTAAGAAACATGGAAGAGCATATATCTTTTTATTCCTGTGAGAAGCTATTTTAACAGTATCAACCTCTTGTGCTGTCATGACATTTAGTGTTTTCAAAGCCCTAAGTCAGGTTCCCCCAACAAGATAATACTGCACTGCCACTGCACTGTAAAAACTTTCTAGGGGATCACCTTCCCCACAGTCAAGGCTTCAGCTGCAGCCTGGATGAAATCAATCAGACTCCATGTTCCATATACCATCACCCTTGGTGACCTATTTGGTCACACACTTCAGCAGCAGAGACTTGAAATCAAAGATGGCAAACCATGCTTCTGCATTCCCAATGCACTGTAGCTCCCGTTTCCCAGGCTGCAACTCACCTGAGAGGTTCTCATTCTCCCACTGCCATTACTGCCTTTCATCTATGCTGACCCTTGTGGTTGGGGTGCCAGGATCCGGGCAAACCTACCTCATCTCAGCTTCTGCCATGTTCCCATTCCTGGCCCAAGTGGGTGGAAGTTCCCACCTTGCACTGAGACTCCTTTGCTCACTGACTCATGCTGCTGACCCATCTCACAGCCTCATTGCTCACAGGATTTTAGCAGGTCAGCTCTCTGAACCTGCTCACACTTGGTCTCTGCTTGAAAACAAGCACCAAGCGAGGGCTGGATAGGGCTGTGCAACACAGCACGTGAGTCAGCCAGGGCAGATGCACCCTAACCCTGTGAGATGACCCCTGGATTAAAGAGACACATGAAAAAAGAGCAACCAATCCATCAGTCTGCCAGCCAGCCCCGCCAACAAGTGAATCAGGGCAGCCAGCAGGACACCCATCTCCAGAAGGAGAATGGCAGCCCATGTGCAGTACAGGCACTTCTATAAGGAGCAGCAATGCAGGACGACCGCCACACAGGACACCCCATACCAAGGCTTTGGCAGGGCTGCCATCCCAGGACACCCCAAGCCAAGGCTTTGGCACATCCCCGTGCCAGCTCACCTCTTTTTTGGCATGAGTACTTATGGTTCCAGCTATGCCAGGCCAGTACACCTCCCGGCTCTACCCTGGCAGGAGAGCACCAAGGTGCCTTCACCCTGCACATCACAGGTGTAACTCATGAGGGTGGGTTCACAGAATCACAGAATCATAGAATGGGTTAGGTGGGAAGGGACCACAGTGGATAACCTGGTCCAACCTCACTGCTCAAGCTGAATCATCCTAGAGCATATGTGGCACGAGACTGCATCCAGACGGTTCCTGAGTATCTCTGTTGAGGGAGACTCCACAACCACTCTGGGCAATCTGTTCCAGTGTGTAGACATTATCATAGTAAAGTTCTTCCTCGTGATCAGGTGTAACTTCCTGTGCATCAATTTCTGCACGTTGCCCCCCCCCCCCCGATCCATTGCCACATCCCCCNGTTCCCCCCCCCCCCCCGCTCCATTGCTCAATACCACTGAGCCTCTGCTGCATCCTCTTGGCACACCCCTCTGAGATGTTTATACACGTTAATGAGGTCTCTCAGTCCTGTCTTCTCGAGGTTTACTCTCCCTGCAGGCAGAGAGGAGCTCCCGCACACCACACTCCTGTCCAGGAGCGCTCTGCCAGGACACCCCGAGGAACCCCTTCCAGCTCCGGATGCCAATTCAACCGCCAACGAGAAAATGCTCCCACATCTGACCTAAACCGCCGGCCCCGCTCACACCCGCTGCCCGCGGCTTCGCGCCCGTCCCCCGCCCCACGCCGGCCTCACTGACCTGCCAGAAGAAGGAGGAGGAAAGGGGGAAGCAGTAGCCCCCAAGCGGGGTACCCCTCCGTCCGGCCACGCCGCCCCACTCGCTCCATGCCGACTGCATCCGTTGAGCCAACATCCGCCTCATGGAGGCAGCGGATCGGAGTGGAGAGGGGAGCAGGGGGGCAGGCGGGAGCCGGGCGGGGCCCCCTGCCCCCCGCGACCGCCCCCGAGCCGGGCCGGCAGCATCCTGGGTGGTGGCAACCGGCACCTCTCTTTTCTCTGCCTCTCGCCGCCTTTGTCCCGCTCGGCAGCCGCGGGGAGATCCGGAGTGGTGTCAAAGGCAGTGCCGGTTTTGTTTGCGCCACGTCGGCCATGCGGTCTTCGAGGGGGCTCCTACCGTGGTTAAAGTCGAGATTGTCTTTAAAGTGGGATTGAAACTGTGATCGTTTGTAAATTGAGATCAGAGCTATGGTCTGTTCGCGAACGCAGGCGAGAGGCGGTGCCGGGCTGGGTCCGTGCTGGTGAAGGGGCTGCCAGCCCGGCATGGGAGCGCTTGGCTGCCGTGGGGCCACGGCGTGTTCCGAAACCTTAGACGGGGTTCTCCGTGCTGCCCAGCAGTAAATATTTTCCGTGACCAGGCCAGAACAATGCTCTTAAGTGTTCTTCAAGAGTGATTTTTGATAACTATTTAAATGCTGCCATAACTCACCCCGTGTGACAGTTTCCACAGATGGGGCCCAGAGGCCAAAATATTTGCCTTGCGGCCTCACAAAACAGAACGGTTAGTTCTGACTTTGCATGAAGAGCTGCAGGTCCAGGAATGTGCTTTGGAAGGCTGAAATATGCACACAAAAAAATGAGAAACATCCACAGGTGTTTCTGCTCATAAAAGGTTTCCTGCTGTTGGCAGCTCAGAAGGGAACGCTGACACAGAAACATACAATTAGTTACTGTTTTCAGGATTCAGCTATTCTACAATGACAACAACAAAACCCAAACCACCACACCAAATCACTTGAAAGCCAGTGTTTTTATTTATCAACATACAACTGGTTTTTTTTTCAAATGTATGCCAGAACCTGTCAACAAAGAAAAACAACTTTATATGTTTTTAACTACCCTGCAGCATGCATCTCTTAGTTTATACAACAGCCCAAATGAAATGTATAAAAGGAAATTTCAGTTATATGTAGTTGCTCAGAGTAAAACTTAGACCAGGTAGGTAGCTTAATTTCAAAGGGTTTGCATCGGCTTCCTGTGTCTTACTCTGGCCACAGGCCACAGTTGTGTCTGAAAAAAGGCTTGAAAAAATAATACAGTTTTGCCAATAGATAGTACTGGTAGTAGAGCAACAAAAAATAGCACATAAAGGAGACTAAGATCTGGAGACAACTCCCAGAAATTCTGACATCTCCAGACTTTTGATTTTAATCATGTTTGATCACCATGCCAGCCTGTCTCTAGACAAGCCTTTTATTGGTATTTGTGTTCTTCAGATTTTGGTGTTGATTCCTCCCCTTACAATCCCCTCTCCTTCCCATATGCCTTGGCAAGTCACATTTCAGTACTTCCCAAAAATTTGAGTAAAATTGCCCCAGAGTTTCAAGCCAGCATGCTTGTATTCTATACTGATTAGCACTTAACAACTTTATGGACCTTCCGTAGTTCTTTTTTTTTTTCTGTCCACAGGAAACAAGTTGATTGAACCTTTCTAACACTCCTCAACCCTAATTGTTACTTCCCAAGTACTGTCCCTTGAACAAAGGACTGAAAGGTCCAACTGACAAAGGGAAATACATCTTCATGTTAATGTTGAAAACAATCCACGAGAAGCTTTCAATCCAAGGTTTTACCTTCTTCCTCCTGTGGATTTTTCTTTGAAGAGAGAAGGGGGTGCGGGGAGGAGAATCACAAGATTTATCCTCTGGCATTGGGTTATCAGCCTTTAACCAACTCCCACGGGTAAGCAGCAGTAAGAAAGCCTGTTAGAGGTTGTCACAGTCTGCTCTTACCCCGTGCCCAGGTAAGGACACCCAGAAGAAGAAGTGTAGCTGTGAGCCTGCCTGTCATTCCAGCTCTACTGTCTGCTCTGAAAATGAAGAAATCTGCTAGAAGAAGATGTGCTTGTCTCCTACGCTTCCCCTCTCCACTGTTCCCAGCATCATGGAACACTTTTGTAGAAAGCTGAGAAGGAGAACAATGGCAGGGCAATGTCATCTGGTTCTGCTGGGCTGAGGTCTTTCTGGGACTAAAAACCATTTAGTTTTCTCAGAAGGAGGTTTTGAAGGAAGACTAATTCATAGCAAAGAACATCAAGAGATTGGAGCTAAGGTTCTAGCCACAACGAGACTCCTTATAAAACTCCATAACAGCACCACATGATGCCCAATTCATCTCTTATCAGAAATGTTTCAAAAGGCGGTTTTCAAAAGCATGCAGGATTGGTAACATCCTGTTAAGTATACAAGCTCTCAAGTGCTAATCTTCAGGCACAGTTCAAGGAGAAAATCCTGCTCCCAGTGCACTGATATTTTGAAACTCACTATAATCAGGCATCTCTGTCTCCAGAAGCTTAATTAGCAGTTCAGAAACAGTAATTATCACACACAGAGCACTAGAGGAAACTTAATAGAGGAAAGGGCACGTAATTAGGACAAGCATTTAAACCTCTTTACCTCTAGATTACCTCTAGAGAAATCACTTCGAAGCAATTAACAGGATATCTTATGCACATGCTAAAGATGTCACTTGTTGAACTTCACCTGCTAATTGGCTCAGCATGAGGAATGGTAGGTCTTCTATATGTTTTCCAGTGTATATCAAGCCAATCAACTTTTCAACATCTCCAAAAGAGCCTGGGTGCTCTTTGCAGCAGCAGGTCAGCTGCTGAGCTGGGCAAACCCCTGGTTCTGGAAAGACAGGCGGCCAGATGTTGTCAGTTCAGCTCTGCCCCATGTTGTTCTGTAATAGCATGGAGGAGTGGTCTGATCTTCTGACTATTTGCCACCTCTGAGCACCACCTTCTTCTGTCTCTCAGTCAGGAGCAGTGCCTATACGTGCTCTCATACACAGGAGAAGTATAAACATCACCCTTCTTTTTCTGTGGGCTCCTTGTGTCAATGTCCAGAGGTAGGGAGTACAGATACATTGTACTTCCAATGGCACATATCATTTCATTGCGTATCGTTCCGTATCTTCTCTTTTCCTACACCATGAAAGAAAAAACAGGATTAGCTGACAGAGGGCATACTCCACCTTCTGCTGAAATTAATTAAAGGCTTCCCAATGACACTACTCTTAGCCGAACTGGGTTTTTAGCTTCTGATTCCCTTCTGTCTCCCTTTACATATGCCAGCACTAGTCAAAAGTGACTCTCTTTTCTCCGTTGTTAAACAAAAATTTTTTTGCACTTCGAAGCAGTTTCATTTCCACTTCAGGATTCTCTTTCTGCTAAATCTTTTTCTGAGGATGGCCTGAATACTAACGCAATATTTAAATGGATTTATAATATCAAACTCTATCCTCCTTTGACGAGTACCATGTCTTTTCCTGACTACTCCATTAGTATGAGGTCTATTTTAGTATTGGCATAGTTATACATACACTATTATTGACTATAATACAAAAATATACAGTATTTTTATATATGCATTATTTGCTTTCTCTTTTTCAAAAATATTGCCTATAATTACGTTGTTATTTATCTCCACACAAGCTACTTTATTTTGTCATTCTGATCTCTCACAGTATCTTTGGCACTGGGGAATTTATCACTGAACTCCTAGAAGGCTACAAGACAGTCTTGTTCCTCTCTGCACAGACTGCAGTTCTCTGTCACATGAGGAATGTACTCAACAGTCTTGCCTGTTGCTGCGTAAAGCTGGCAAAAAGCTTCATACAGGAATGCCATTATTCCTAGGCAGCAAAGAAGATCTCTTATGGCCCCTTCAGTTATATCTACTGTTCAAGGTAGATGAAATGTCTGCAGTGTAGCAGTTATATTCTACAAAATTATTCTAATTCTACAGGTAGAAATACATTATTTTTGTAGACTTGCATGAAAGCTTTATCTACAAAATCTTTACCTGCATTTTGTCTCCAGAAAAGATCAAAGCAGCAGAGAAGGTTGATGGGATTTTTAAAATTATTTTCAAGACAAAAATTTCCCTGTTCTATCATCTGCATGCATTTGCCTACAGGAAGAGAAATAGTGGAACATCTTTGGCGTTATTTCTTTTAAGAATAAGGAGTGTTTCAGAAATGCTGTATCCTTTCTGGTAGAGAACCAGAGAGTGATTTGTAAATCTATGCTAACAATAGGCGTCTGCTGACTTGATAAACAGTATTTTAAAATACTCTTTTGTGTATTTTTACAAACACAAAACTTGGGACTTGTGTGCTTTATTGGTTTCCTTAATGAAACATTTATTTAATAAACTAATCAGTAGTCTTTGGTGAAGCTTAGCAAACAATAAAAACGTCTGGAAAAAATTCACTAATCACAGAAGTCTTGAGTTTAGGCATTAGTATTGATGTTTTTTCTCTTCCAAACCCTCTCCCTCCCAATCAGTCAATCAATCAATCAATTTCTTTTTTCATCATTTGGTATTAGAGTTCAGAATCTGGGTAATTAAATGGTCATTCTTAAATGTTTATATTGCTTTTGAGGAAGTATGAATCAAAATCAAAGATATAAGAACTTCACTCAAACTAGACTTTTATTTCCTTTTTCGAGCTAAGAATTAGCCATTTAGCAGTCATGACACTGAATTCTTGGTTGAAGTGAGTTAACTATCAACATACAAGGTACCAGGACAGCTACAGCTAGCTTATTATCATCTGTTTGTTTGTTTGTTTGTTTAAATTTCAGGGCTTTCTTTTTGAAAATTTTATCCTGGTCATAGTTTTAGGGCACAATAGTAAATTTTTGTGAACATCATCCTTTTTTATTATGACAGCCAGTGAGAAAGGTATGTAAGGGGATGAGCAACAAGCTGGAGATTACTAAGATAGAATGTGGCATCAGTGTGCTGGTATCTGTTATTTTTCATGTTCCTTCTACAGAGCATTTTAAATTATCAGCCAAACCTTCATTTTTGCTAGAAAGAATTGAAACAGTATGGAGAGCTCTGTACCAAAGTATCTCTACAACTCCCTAAAAGGAGTGTAGCCAAGTGGGGCTCAGGCTCTGCTTCCAGGCAATCAGCAACAGGACAAGAGAAAATAGCCTCAAGTTGCACCAGGGGATGTTCCGGTTGCACATCAGGAGGAATTTTTTTCACCAAAAGGGTTATATGGCATTGGAACAGGCTGCCTAGGGAGGTCACAAAGTCACCTTACCTGGGGTATTCAAGACACGACTGGACATGGCACTCAGTGCTCTGGTATGGTTGACAAGGTGGAGATCGGTCATAGGTTGGATTTGATTATCTTGGAGGTCTTTTCCAACATCCACGACTGTGATCTCAGAGCCAGGAAATGTGATGTACCCAAAAAAACAGTAAATCGCATAGTTTGTCAAAGGCTATTACTAGCAGCCAAGATTTAGCATTATTCTAATACTTAGTTTCATGCCTTCATTAAAATCCAGCAGCCCGGGAGTCAGGGAACCATGAATATGACTTAAAGATCTTTCTCTCCCATTGATTCAGGAATGCCGCACCAAAGAATTTAATGGAATTTTTAAATTATATAAAATACTTGTAGAAAATGTTTAGAAAGTACTAAATATTATCTCCCCTTCAAGTTGATTTTTTACAATTATGTATTCCTGTGCTGCGAACTTCATAGGAAGTATTGGCCTGTGTCAGATTCAGTTCAAACAAAGCAAGACATCTGAAGACATGGTAGAGGGTAACATTAAAGGACTCTTTATGAGAAGCAGATGAATAACCTCACTTAAGCAATGAACTCAGTGAACTTCTGGTCCAAACAGAATGCTTCTTTAGTTTAAAACAGAATCATTCAGGGCAAAATCATGATGCCTCCACCATTCAATGCTGAGTGGGATTTTAAAAGCTTTTGTTGAGGATGGGTAGAAGAAGGCTTCATTGGACCAGCAGTTGCTGGTGAAGGATGCATTAAAGTCCAAAGAACTCTGGTATGGTACATTTTTCTCTCGTAAGGTCTGCTCTAGCTTGTGCCTTCCCAATACACTGTGTAATATCTCAGTTTGGTTTTTGTAATTTAGCACCTATGATAAGAGCAGAATGGTGGGGTAGTAGGAAGGTCTCTGGATTTTGGGATTTTTTTCCCTCTCATATAATGAACCTACTGAAATTATTTTTCCAAAGGAATGTACCATGCAAAGAGCCAAACGTCCCCTTTTCCTGCAGTATCCAGCACACCAAGTGAGTATCCTCAAGTTCCTGTCTGTTGTAATTACTGATGCTTGGCTGGTATTTGTGACTTGCAGAGAACTTTGTGAAAAATACCACTAAATTTAGTTTTCTTCTTTGCTAAGAAAATCTATACAGGAAAATGTTTTAGAGAAACAAACACCATACTGTAGATTATTTATTTCAGTCTGCCAGTAAACTGGGTTATAAGTTAACACACAGAATCACATAATCAACTCTGTTGGAAAAGACCTTTGAGATCATCAAGTCCAATCCTAACACTATCTTGTCAACTAGACCATGGCACTAAGTGCCACATCCAGTGACACTTACTTACTTGAATAAAGATGAAATAGCAAGTAGCAGAAACCAGCTAAGTCTGGTGGCAAATGAAGAGGAGCACATGGGTAGGAATTGTAGTTTGTAGTATTTAGGAAGGAGGAAATAGTTTTTCTATATTTAGGAGGGAGAAAATAGTTATTCTGCTAATCCTTTAGTCCCTGGTCTATAGTTATAGGGTTAAAACACGTAGTCATTTGCAGTGCAGTTCTTACATATTTGCCTAGGCAAAGATAGTTATTTGCTGGTTTTGAAAGGCCATCTTTTGTAGAACATCCTTTTAATCCTCAACAAAATATATTTGTCTCCCAATCTCAGCATTACATGACTTGAGAGGAACCACTGCATCAGAGAAAATTTAATTTTTCCTTTTGAAGCCTAGGGGTGTATAGACTTAGCTGATCCAAAAGGATGGCAGTCCAACATTCTGCTTGTGGAAACAGTGGTGGAATGTCACTAGTCCAACAGATAGTCCAACAGATATCTTAATGAGCCCTGGTCATTCCCTTAGTATCCTATTTCCATGTATTGAAACAGGAGAGTGATATTTGGTAACATTAATTTGGTAAACTTACACAAGAAAGAACCCAACCCCTATTAGCTAGACTCAGTGCCTTGCCTTTCAAAATTCTTTTAGTCTGTATGTCCACACCTCAAATTCTTACATAAATTGGTATGAGGGACAGCAGTGGTAGATGAGGAGTTGGTGAGATAGAGAAGAGAAAGAAAGCAAACTTAAAATAATCACAATTCCCTGTCGTTAACCATTCAGGCGCTGGGATGGGCTTCCTCCAGCCGTCGGAGGTGATTTTAAAGAAGACTGTAGTGAGCGCAGCGACCCAAAGCGGGTGAACAGGGGTCTGGCACAGCAGTTTGCACAGGCAGGGCAAGCAGGCAGGGTTACAGCCATCTTCCTGCTAGTGGGGTTTTTATTTTGTGTTGGGGTTTTGTTTGTTTGTTTGTCTGTTTGGTTTTGGGGGTTTTTTCAGTATGGTCTCCAAATGATCAAAAGCTATAGCTAGAAAAAGTATCCTAACCCAAACAGAACCCCCCCAAGAAGGACACATCTGTCCAGACCCCTTCCTGTAAGGAGAGTTTTAGCCTGTCAGTAGTACCAGGGGATGGTACAAAAGATGGCTGCATGAGGTGCGAGCAGGTGGATGATCTCCTCTGTCTGGTGGCCAAGCTTAAGGAGGAAATAGAAAGACTAAGGAGTATTAGGGAAAGTGAAAAGGAAATAGACTGGTGGAGTTTCTCCCTTCCATCCCTGAGAGAAGCCCACCAGGTGTCAGAGGACTCCCATGTCTCTTACCGTCAGGCAGAAGGAGGAGACCTAGTAGATGAAGGGGAGTGGAAATGGGTCCCTACTCGGGGAGTTAATAAAAATTCCTCCCGACCCCCATCACCTACCCAGGTGCCACTTCAGAATAGGTATGAGGCCCTGGATCCAGATGGTCAGCCAGATGATATCAAAGAAAATAATCTGCCCAGAGAGCCTCCCAATTACACTTCGACTGTCAGACAAATCACTACCTCTAGCATTAAAAAGAAAAGAAGGGTAGTCATAGTAGGTGACTCCCTTCTGAAGGGAACAAAGGGCCAGGTATGTCGACCAGACCCATCCCCCAGGGAGGTCTGCTGCCTCCCTGGGGCCTGGGTATGGGATATCACCAGGAGACTCCCTGGGCTGATTCAGCCCGCTGATTATTACCCACTGCTGATACTCCAGGCTGGCAGTGATAAGATTGGAAAGAAGTGCACCAGGGCAATTAAATGGGACTTCAGGGCTCTGGGTCGATTGGTCAATGAGGGAGGATCACAGGTGGTGTTCTGCTTGGTCCCTTCAGTGACAGGGACAAATGGTGAAAGGAACAGGAGAATGCACGTTATCAACAAGTGGCTTAAAGGCTGGTGTCATCGGCAGAATTTTGGGTTCGTTGATCATGGGGCAACTTTTATGGCACCTGGCCTCCTGGAGCCAGATGGACTCGATCATGGGGCAACTTTTATGGCACCTGGCCTCCTGGAGCCAGATGGACTCCATCTGTCTATCAAGGGCAAAAGGATTCTAGCCGATGAATTGTCAGGGCTGATTGAGAGGGCTTTCAACTAGGTTCTAAGGGGGAAGGGGATGCAACTAGGCTCTCCAGAAACAAGCCCAAGGGTGCTAAGCCAGAGTCAGGGGTGAAATCAGCAGCCCAGTTGAAGTGCATGTACACTAATGCACGCAGCATGAATAACAAACAAGAGGAGCTGGAAGCCATGGTACAGCAAGAAAGCTATGATGTAGTCGCCATCACGGAAACAAGGTAGTATGACTCACATAACTGGAATGCTGCAATGGATTACTACAAGCTCTTCAGAATAGACAAGAGAGGCAGAAGAGGTGGACAGGTGGCTCTGTATATTAGGGAGACTCTCGATGCCATGGAAATTGAAGATTAGTGATGATAAGGCAAGTGCCTATGGGTAAGAATCGGGGGAAGGCCAACAAGACTGACATCCTGGTGGGAGTCTGTTATAGACCACCTAACCAGGATGAAGAGGTGGATGACTTATTCTATAAGCAGCTGAAGGATGTTTCAAGATCACCAGCCCGTGTTCTTGTAAGTGACTTTAACCTGCCGGATATCTGCTGGGAACTCAACACAGCAGAGAAGAGGCAGTCCAGGAACTTCTTAGAGTGTATGGAGGACAACTTCTTGTCATAGCTGGTGAGCAAGCCTGCCAGGGGAGGGATTATGCTAGACCCACTCTTTGCAAACAGAGATGAGCTGGTGGGAGATGTGGTGGTTGGAGGCCATCTGAGGTGTAGTGACCATGAAATTAGAGTTTTCAATATTTGGTGAAACAAGGAGGGTCATCGATAAAACTTCCACACTGGATTTCTGGAGGGCAGATTTTGCCCTATTCGAGAGACTTATTCGGAGAGTACATTGGGAAGCAGCCTTTAAAAACAAAGGAGTCCAGGAAGGATGGACGTGCTTCAAAACAGAAATCTTGAAGGCAGACGAACAGACTGTCTCTATGGGCCAAAAGATGAGCCGACGAAGAAAATGACTGGCCTGGATGGGCAAGGAGCTTCTGAAGGAACTAAGGAAAAAATGAGGGTGTATCACCTTTGGAAGGAGGGTCAGATATCTCAGGAAATGTTTAAGGGAGTTGCTAGGTCATGTAGGAAAAATATTAGAGAGGCAAAACCCCAGTTAGAACTCAATCTGGCCACTTCTGTGAGGCACGATAAAAAATATTTTTATAAATATGTTAATGGCAAAAGGAAGGGTAAGGACAACCTCCATTCTCTATTAGACGCAGGAGGGAATTTAGTAACTGAAAATGAGGAAAAGGCAGGGGTACTTAACACCTTCTTTGCCTCAATTTTCAACAGAAAGACAGGTTATCCTCAGGACAACTGTCCTCCTGAGCTGGTAGATGGTGTCAAGGAGCAGAATAGTCTCCCTGTTATCCAGGAGGAAGCAGTCAGAGACCTGCTGAGCCACTTAGATCCTCACAAATCTATGGGACCAGATGGGATCCATCCTAGGGTGATGAGGGACCTGGCAGATGAGCTTGCGAAGCTGCTCTCCATCATTTACAATCAGTCCTGGCTCACTGGAGAGGTCCCAGATGACTGGAAGCTGGCCAGTGTGATGCCCATCTACAAGAAGGGCCGGAAGGAGGATCCAGGAAACTACAGGCGTGTCAGCCTGATCTCAGTGCCCAGCAAGATTATGGAACAGATCGTGTTGAGTGCCATCACACGGCACCTACAGGATGGCCGGGGAATCAGACCCAGCCAGTATGGGTTTAGGAGGGGCAGGTCGTGCCTGACCAACCTGCTCTCCTTTTATGACCAGGTGACCCACCTGGTGGATGCAGGGAAGGCTGTGGATGTTTTCGACCTGGACTTAAGCAAAACATCTGACATGGTCTCCTACAGCATACTCCTGGAAAAACTGGCAGCCCACTGATTAGACAGGTGCACTCTTCTCTGGGTTAAGAACTGTCTGGATGGCTGGGCCCAGAGAGTGATGGTGAACAGTGCTGCATCCAGTTAGCAGACACTCATTAGTAGTGTCCCCCAGGGGTCAGTGCTGGGGCCAGTCCTGTTTAATATCTTCACTGATGATCTGGTTGAGACGATTGAGTCCACCATCAGTAAATTTGCAGAAGACACCAAGTTGGGAGCATGTGTCAATCTTCTGGAGGGTAGGAGGGCTCTGCAGAGGGACCTGGACAGACTAGATAGATGGGCCATGTCCAATAACATGAAGTTTAACAAGTCCAGGTGCTGAGTCCTGCACTTTGGCCACAACAACGCCCTGCAGCGCTGCAGGCTGGAGACAGAGTGGCTGGGCAGTGGCCAGGCAGAAAGGGACCTGAGGGTACTGGTCGACAGCCAACTGAACATGAGCCAGCAGTGTGCCCAGGTGGCCAAGAAGGCCAACAGCATCCTGACCTGTATCAGCAATAGTGTGGCCAGCAGCACCAGGGAAGTGATTCTTCCCCTGTACTCAGCACTGGTTAGGCCACACCTTGAGTGTTGTGTCCAGTTCTGGGCCCCTCAGTTTAGGAAGGATGTTGCTGTAGCACATCCAGAGAAGGGCAACAAGGCTGGTGAAGGGCCTGGAACACAAACCCTGTGAAGAATGGCTGAGGAAGCTGGGGTCATTTAGCCTGGAGAAAAGGAGGCTCAGGGGAGACCTTATGACTCTCTAAAACTACCTGAAAGGAGGCTGTAGCCAGGTGGGGGTCGGTCTCTTCTCCCAGAGACAGACCACTGACAGAACGAGAGGATACAGTCTTAAGCTGCACCAGGGGAAGTTTAGGCCAGACATCAGGAAAAAATTCTTCACAGAAGGAGTAATTGGGCACTGGAATCATCTGCCCAGGGAGGTGGTGGAGTCACCATCCCTGGATGTGTTCAAAAAAAGACTGGACGTGGCACTCAGTGCCATGGCTTAATTAATGAGGTGGTGTTAGGTCATCAGTTGGATTGATGATCTCAAAGGTCTTTTCCAACTAATTCATTCTGTGATTCTGTAATTCTACAACTGTGAAAGGGCTCAAATCCACGTCTGAAGGTGACCACTTTTATTAGCTTGAATTGCTGTAGTCAAAATGCAGTTGCTCTTCCTTGAGCAACTTCAGGATGTGGAAGAAAATCTTTGGCTGTTTCTCTGTCTTACATAAGGATGCTTTCAGAAGTGGCTCAGTGCTTTCATTGAAAAACAAACCAAAATGTTCTAAAGTTTTTGGTTAAAGCAGGTGACAAATGTTTTGGATCGGGGTAGAACTCATCCAAGTTGCAGGCAGAGAGAAGGGCCAAGATAGCACCATCTGTATTCAGCAATGTTCCTCATCATCCTGTCCAGTAGCACTGGAATTGCTATTCAAACAGTATTTCATTAGCACCTTGGCAACTTGCTGATTCACTAGAACTGGCAATAGAAACAAGTGATCTGTATTAATAAAATGCAGGGACAAAACACATCTTTACAATTACAATTAGATGGTTTTCAGCTTCTCAAAAAAAAGCTCATCTGAACAACTTGTGTATCCTATTTTCAATGCCCCACGCAAGCAAATTGTATTGACCCCTTGAAGTAGAGGAGGTTGGATAAAAGCATTTTTAATATTCTTACAGTGGTGTTCTATTTCCTGGTCTGTAAGGAAATTAAGTGAAGAAACTACATCACACAACTTTTCTAATCCACTATGAGAAGTCAGTGACAGAATCAGGATTTGAATCTAAATGATTCTGAGCTCCTCCTTTAAGTGCAGTTCTGAAAGATATCCTGAATACAGCACTAGAAATATTAGCTAGACTGGTTTCACCCTCAAGTTCTGGTGAGAAAGTTAAGACAAAACTGGCCATACCTTGCCATCACACTCTGGCTGAACACAGAAATAAAAAACACCATATAAAAGGTATAAATATGTTGTTCTTTGTCGTAGTGATATGCTAAATGCACACATATTTGCATGTATGTCACATATATGCTTATGTATCATAGAATCATAGAATGGTTTGGATTGGAAGGAACCTTAAAGATCATCTGGTTCCATACCACCTGCCATAGGCAAGGACATCCTTCACTAAACCAGGTTGCTCCAAGCCCCATCCAACCTAGCCTTGAACGCTTCCAGGGATGCGGCATCCCCAGCTTCTATGAGCAGTCTGTACCAGTTCTTCACCACCCTCATAGGAAAAAATTTCCTCCTAATATCTAATCTAAACCTACTCTCTGTCAGTTTGAAGCCATTCCCCCTTGTCCTGTCACTCCATGCCCTTGTAAATAGTCTTTCCATCCTTCTTGTCAGCTCCCTTCAGGTACTGGAAAACTACAATTAGGTGACCCTGAAGCCTTCTCTTCTTTGGGCTGAACAATCCCAATTCTCTCAGCCTTTCCACGTAGGAGAGGTGCTCCATCCCTCTGATCTACTTGGTGGCCTCCTCTGGACTGGCTCAAACAGGTCAATGTCCCTTCTGTCCTGTGGACCCCAGATACTTTTGCATGCACACACACAGGCACACAAACATGCTCATGTATGACTAGGCAATGAGCCTGAGTTCTGACAAGCAAACATACAAAAATATGCAGCCATGGGGAAGGTTAGCAAAGCTGGAGAAAAGAAAGTGAAGTGCAGCACAGAATTCATACTTATCAGCCTGTTAGTACTACAGAGTGATTGGATGTTGCAGAAAGAGGATAAGAGACACAGCCTAATAGTATCCTCTTCACATAGTTGTTGTTCTATTGGCTGGACAGTGGATGACCACAAGCCTTACCCCCACTTCCAAGCCTCAAAAGACCTTACAGTGGGATTATTTCAGAAGAGTGAGTTGAGCTAAGTTTCTTCCATAGCAGACAGCAGGAAACACCAGAGTTGTTCGTTCTTGGCAGTCTGGCCTTTGTGTAGAAGAGCAGCACAAGATGCTCATTGTGGAGACACAGTGCTTCTTACTAAGGCTAAGAGACAGTGTCTGTAGGAGCCATTGGATTCAGAGAAGAAAACTCGTCAAAGACTCTTCCCATGCTTTTCTGTATGGGCACTGTGTTCTGGCTTTTCCGTGAGGCAGCCACAGGCTTCCTCCTCAAACGCTGTGATCTCCTCAAACCCTGTGATCTCTCATAGTTGACAGTCTTCAAGTCTTGGGGCTAGATACAGAGGAAAGCACAGGGATTCAGAAGTAAGTGCCAAGGAATAAAAAATGGAAGATTAAAGCTTACCCTTCTGAGAAATGCGCCAGTGTGTCTTGCAAAGACTTCTGCCATAAGAGGGTCTTACTGGAATAAAGGAGCCATTAACACAAATAAAAAATACCATTAATAACAATGTGTCTAACAAGTGACAAATGTACCTTCTTTATTCTTTCCAGACACTTGGGTCTTCCTTCTGTTTAAGGAATACTTTTTGAAGAGAAAACAGCTACCATAAGAGTTCAGGTGATCAATTTTCAAGCAATGGCTCATTGCTTGAAATACCATTTTCATGGTATGCCTTAACTTCGGTGGTGAGAGGTTTTCAATCTCTTAACAGTTCTTAAAGTTTTTCTTTTTAATTGGGAGGCAGTTTGCATGCAATGTCCCCATTGCCAGCAGCACAACAGCTGTTAATTGTACTCAGCAGAGTTCAGCATGTGGCAACACGAGAAGTGGAACTGAAAAGCAAAGGGCTGGAACAGCACAGGCATATAATCATAAGAGAAGGACCATTATAATGAAGTCATTTCAGTTCCATTTTGGAACTGAAAGAATTCTTTTCAGTGTGATGAAATACTTGGTAAACTGGATTGTTAAGGAGTTAAGCAAGGAGATTACTAATTTAATCAGAAGAGCAAAATTGGGCCAGATGTTCTACAAGCTTTGTGCACAAACATGAGCATACCCTTCCCATTTCCTTTATGTCCAGAGACCCTGTCTAATATACCTGCCTTCTACCCTGTATTATTATTTCTCTTCCTGCCAGACATTCCTGTGATGAAGCACAAGTTTAAAATTCCATTCACCTGTTTACAGTGTTCAGAGGTAATTGTTGTAACTGATTGATGAACAATGAGTCTACCACTAGCAAATACGCAGAAGACACCAAGTTGGGTATGAGTGTTGATCTGCTGGAGGGTAGGAGGGACCTGGACAGGCTGGATAGATGGGCCACTGAATCCAACAATATATGGTCTAACAAGACCGAGTGCCAGGTCCTGCACTTTGGCCACAACAATGCCCTGCAGCGCTACAGGCTGGAGACAGAGTGGCTGGGCAGTGGCCAGGCAGAAAGGGACCTGAGGGTACTGGTCGACAGCCAACTGAACATGAGCCAGCAGTGTGCCCAGGTGGCCAAGAAGGCCAACAGCATCCTGACCTGTATCAGCAATAGTGTGGCCAGCAGCACCAGGGAAGTGATTCTTCCCCTGTACTCAGCACTGGTTAGGCCACACCTTGAGTGTTGTGTCCAGTTCTGGGCCCCTCAGTTTAGGAAGGATGTTGCTGTAGCACATCCAGAGAAGGGCAACAAGGCTGGTGAAGGGCCTGGAACACAAACCCTGTGAAGAATGGCTGAGGAAGCTGGGGTCATTTAGCCTGGAGAAAAGGAGGCTCAGGGGAGACCTTATGACTCTCTAAAACTACCTGAAAGGAGGCTGTAGCCAGGTGGGGGTCGGTCTCTTCTCCCAGGCAACCACTGACAGGACACAGTCTTAAGCTGCACCAGGGGAGGTTTAAGCTGGACATTAAGAAGAAGCTCTTCACAGAAGGAGTAATTTGGCATTGGAATGGGCTGCCTAGGGAGGTGGTGGAGTCACCCTCCCTGGAGGCGTTTAAGAAAAGACTGGATGTGTATGGTCTAGTTGGCAAGGTGGTGTTAGGTCATAGGTTGGATCGATGATCTCAAAGGACTTTTCCACCCTAGTTGATTGTGTGATTCTGAAATTCTCTGAGGGCCACTTCAAAAAAATCAGCTGGAAAACTGAAGCTAGAAAAGGTCGTTTTTAATTTATTCTTCTCCTGAAAATCTCCAATGGTCTCTTAATTTTGGTTGTACACTCAGCTAGTAATGCAACACTGATTAAAAAAAGGTAGCAATGAATAAAAATAATCTCAAATATGCTTCAGAGCCTATGCATAAATTTGCATGTCATTAGTTACAGTAAAGTGATTGTCAATGAAAATTCAGGTACACAGACAATTGTCACATAATGGTTGCTGTTTTCTCTATTCAAAACAGAGAATATTTCTACCTATATAAAAAGCTGACTACTTCATTTCAACTACTGCATTACACCGGTTAGCCACAACCAGTTTTACTAAAACATTTAAAAATAAGTCGGTACACATAATATATATGTGTTCATAACTATAACTCGCAAAAGAAATACTGTTTTTCCTTCCTAAAGGCAATACGATTGGTACATAATATCTGTGTCTGTAGGATAAGCAGTAAAGGAGTGACCCCTTCAGGAAACAGTAATATTCTAACTCCTGTGTGATCAAGACATTCTTACAGACCGTGATAGCTCTTGGGATAATGAAAAAAAAAAAAAGGAAAAAAAGAAAACACCCATAAAAATCAGTGTTGTTGAGGATTAGATAAATCCTGCTTTCAGATTAAAAAAGCCCACTAAATTAATGGATGATATTTGAAACATGCCGTTTATATTTGGAACTTATGACTAGAGCCTTTGCTGTTGCAAACTGCTGTCGAGCCACTGGAATTTGAGCAGTTACACTGGTCTGCAGCAAACAAGAATCTGATTCATCATGTTTGGGAACAAAGCTTGTAGAAGAGACAAATTGCACAAAAATATAAATGCAAACTCATAAACTGGGAAGGTTTTGAATCACAGGATCAAATCCCAATTATTTTTTGGAAGCCACAATGAGAAATAAAAAGAATAACTGAAACAGCAGGCTGAAAGAAGGAAGTGGGAGTTACTTTTAGAAGTGGCAAGGATTTCCTTTGTGAGCTTCCTAACATTTATATTGCTTGTTTATAAGTTAAACTGGACAATAACAGCTACCCACACAGAGCCCTATTGTTTTGCGAGTTACATTGAATAACGTCAACAGAAGCTGCAATAGAAGGGAAATTATATCATCTATGGTTATAACAAAGTTTAAATTCTATAGGTATAATAAATGAAAAAGTAATAAATTTAAATGTAAAATACTTTTGCATTGTCAATGACAGTAAAAGACTTTTTTTGGTGATACAAAGATTGCTGATAAAATCACGCTATAGTAAGAAATATCATAACCAAAATTCACTGAAGAAAAATCTTAATCACTTGCCACCAGAGAACCTGGGGAAAAAAGCTCTTTAAACTTTCCTTGATTTTTTTCCCATTATACCAGGACAAAAGAAGTCTTTATTAATATGCTTCATGCATGAATGCATAGTTCATGGTAGCATCCACATCTGAAGGCTGAAACATAGCTGAATGTATCCAAGACTTTGTTATTTGGAGGAAGAAGGAGAATCAGTACTGTGGGAATGGTGCCAAATGCCTGGCATCCTGATCAAGGTTAGAACAAGAAAATATTAACCCTAAGTGCCCTGCTAAACTGTGTGTTATAGAATTTCATTTCTTGGTGGAACACCGCTGTGTGAGTGTGACCGTGTAGCTTGCTGTGATTGAAAACAATCACATGCATGGAATGCTTGGGATGTGTTTCATGTGTTACAAAATTAGCAAGAGGCCCTAGGGACCAATGAGAAGATGATTTGAAGATGATGTTTATTTGTAATGAGATTAAATAAAAGAGGGTTTACCTGAGAACAGAGGAGATGGAGACGAGGAGAAAAACAGCTCCTGCCAAGTCCAACACTGTATCAGCATGTTTCCTTATCATCACTGAGGCATATATCTATATTTTATATTTAGGTTTTTCTTTGCATTTAAACCCAGTCGCCAACAAGCATCATCCACATTTTCCAGAACTGAGGTCATTTTACAGATTTTGATATGCTTATATTTAAAAGGTCTGTTTCCTACAAGAGCTGCTTTTTTGTTGCCTTCTTTGAGGCCAGGGTTTCCTACTCATTCTCTTCTTCAAATTCTACAACGAAGGCCACCACCATCATCCTCCTAGATTCAAAAATGCTTCTTGTCTAAATTCTGTGCTCCACAAAAGCCTTTTAAAAAACCTGTAACAAATGCAGTTGAGTTATGCCGAGAGAGGGCAATGTTAAAATATTTTACTTGTTTGTCAGAAATAACTCCTTTTCTTCCTTCTGACAGTAAACTACTAGACTAATTGTAAGCCATTTACAGGTATCTGGGATGTGATGAAGTGGGCATTTGTCAGATTGCGCTTACTCTTCTGTACAAAACTAAAAATATGAAAAAACTCATTTTTTGTATTTCTATGAATAGTCTCATCACATCATCTAGTATGGGAATAGTTGTGTGGTAAAGTTAAGCTTGTGCATTGAAACATTTCTGGATCAAAACCTAAAAGTTAGAACTTTTACCAGATTGTTTACTTTTGCAGATCACTGCTCCTGGACCAATCGACTGACATAGTGGTCCTGGATATTTTATAGAAAATGACACTATTTAAGTTGCATTTTAAGGCATTTTTAAATTGCATGCATAGCACGCAAAATTATAATAGAAGCATTTTAGAAATATCTAGAAATTATTCAGAAGATATCACTTGTTACTTTTGATGTTTTCAAAATTGATATAGACTGAGAACATACTTAAGCAGGGCTCTTAAACCTATCCTTAATCTCAGAATCCAGAATGGTTTGGGTTGGAAGGAATCTCAAAGACCGTCTTGTTCCACCCCCGCTGCCATGGGCAGGGACACCCTCCACCAGACCAGGTTTCTCCAAGACTTGTCCAGCCCGGTCTTGAACACTTCAAGGAATGGGGCAGCCATAGCTTCTCTGGGCAGCCTGCGTCGGTTGTTGGTTCACTTCACGGGAAGAAAACATGTGCAAGTATTTGCTGAAAAAGAATGAATTTCATCCATAAAATATTCCATAAAATGGCCCTAAAAACAAATAGAAAAGCTGGGATGTTTTTTCCTATAGTGTCAATCTTTCACATCCAACTACTATGAGCTGTATGAGTAGTATTGCTATTGTATATTTATCTTGTCATTAGTCAGGATGCAAATACCATATACGTATATATTATTCTAATTGAGGCAAATTATTTTTGTGGCAGATTTTTATAACTGTCAAAATGATGATTTAGGCTTCATGGTAGGGGTTTGGGAAGCTTGGAGCAGTCCCAAGAGTGGCAGCAACAGGTAGAAGGTAAGTGATATATCCTAGATACAACTTTTTTATGACTAAGACTTTTATGCCATGATGGATAACATATATTTCTTTATTCTCACTCCACTGACAACTTAAACTATACATTTAATTCAATTGAATAAATGAAATATTGTTACATACAAAGATAAACAAGAATTCTATCTGTCGAAAATTTAATGAACTGGAATGACTCTTTTCAGTGGTAAATAACAATTTGAATAAAAGGTATAATTGCCTATTTACCAGGCAGACCAGAGTAACTTCTGTATTGTAATTCTGGTCTGCTGAGTACATAATATGCTTTTTAAAAGCTTAATTACATACTTAGCTGATAGACTAATAGCTGTGGTAGGAGTAATTTTGCTCTATTACGTTTGAATAAATATGTATTTATCTAAGATGGAACCTTCCTAGTCTCCTGACTGAATAAAAGGGTAAGTATTGTTGGTTTTTCCCCAAATATGAAAGAATAGTAAATAAAAGAAACCTAAAACCAGGAAAGGGGCAAAATAAAGTATTGTTACTTAGCAGAGTAACTACATGAAAACGATTTTGCAGAAAATAAAGTATTAAAGAAACACTTTTCCTGTCTCTCCCCAAATAATGCTCCAGCAATAAATATCCACAGCTGAGTAGGAAACTCCCCTTACACCTTTAAAATGCTGTTAGCCTTATAGTATTTTCCTCCCTGCAGGACGAATTGTGCTGCAGAGAATCAGACGTGCCAGCTCTAAGGTATTTATGTTCTGTGGAGCTTTGTAGACATCAAGAGAGACCTTGAGGAGATAGTCCTTCCATGAGCAGCTCCACAGCAACATGTTCAGCTTGTGAACGTGAGGAGGTGCACCCACTTCTCTTTAAATATGTTAAGGAAATGCCCAGCATCCCTTTGCGTCCCAGGACAACCAAGTACGCTAAGTCCAATTCAAAACCCTGCTTGTTGTGTATAGGTAAAACCTTACAAAATAAGGGCCTTGTTACCCTTGTAAAATCATGGCTTAGGCCTGTTACTTTGGCTAAGTAGAAAAGGACTATGGGAAAGTGGCTCGGTTGAATTAGAGGTAGAAAAACAAGCTATATAACCATTACACGTTCACATCGTGGTTTATGGTGTTTGGTTGTGCTTAAATGGAATGTAACTGATAAAGACCTAACCGCTTCAAAAGGCCTGGTTTTTGCAATAAAGAGTTCTCTCTTACACCTGCCTGGGGAGTCTGCTTTGCTCTGCTTCGTAACATTTGGCGCCCGAAGGACGGATATCAGATTGCAGCAAAGAGGTGGACTGTGACCAACAGCAAGGCCCTGTGGATCCAGAATGCCGGGATACCAGATTGCAATGAAGAGATGGACTACACCTGGACCCTGAGACTGCAAGCAGAGAGCAGAGCTCAGCCCCTGCTACAACGACAGGGGACTTTCTTTACAAACCACAATCCAACAGACAGCGAAGTGCGGTACAGCCTATAAGCTTAGGTCCGTGGTATTCGCTGGACAAAGAACCAAGAGACTGTGAGTATCCTGGGATCAGGGAGGTGTCTAGGTAGCGTCAGTGCAGCTTAAAGATATTGTAGCACATTCTCCACATTGGAGCAACCTTTATTACGGGTTAAGGAACCCTGTAACTGTTTCCTAAATGAGAGAGGCCTTGATGTTAAAAACTCCTGCACATAGCTGCAGCAGAGACTGCTAGAAAGGCTACTGATAACGAACCCGGGCATAGATCCAAGGAACGGATCCACGGAACAGACTGATCCTCAATTTAACACCTGATGTTGCGGGCACTAGCAATGCCCCCCCCGGAGCTCCACTCAGAGCAGGACACTCCCCCCAGAGCAGGCCGCCCTCACCCGCTGTGGTATCTCTACAGGCTGCTCAGCTGGGTGCCTCCCACACAGGAGGCTTCTCGGCTGCCAGCTCCCCCGCAGTAGCTCCCTTGCCAGCTGCCCCCCCGAGGCCAGCCCCACCTCGGCTGCTCCACTAGAGGTGGCCCCCTCGGCCCCCCCTGGCCCCATCAGCCCCTCCAGCCCTGTGAGGAGCCCATTCAGTTTTGTTCTGCCTCAGCAATGGTTGTCAGAGGCACGTGGGGGAGGGGGTCGCAGGTGTGCCACGTCCAGGAGGCAGCTAGGAGATGGAGGAAAGCCTCGTCTCTGGGGGGACTTTGCCTGGCAACCAGTTCATGTCTCACATGGAACAAGGAGTCAGCAGGGAAACACCGAAGACACTGTACCCCAGAGACACTCTCCAATCAGACGGCGAAAGGTCTCTACCAATGGACTGCCATGGAAGGTTGGACTGGGCCAGTGGTCTCCTGTCAGCAGGCAGAATTTGGGAGGGGCCAGGGGGCATAAAAAGTAACTGCACCCCCAGCTCCAGGGGCTATTCGGTCCTTTGCCTTTTGTCTCTTTGGGGCTTTGGGGTTTTATGCCTTTTGGGGGCTTTTATCTAACTTGCTTTTGGAGCTTATGCTTTTGTGTTCTTTGGGGGCTTTTGAGTCCTATGCTTTTTGCCCTGGCCCCAATTTACCTTTTGGCTCTCCTGCCCTCACTGGCTCTTGCTCACCCTCATGTCTGTCCTGCCTCCCTGTGTCCCTGACCACCGCCCTGCCTGCTTTGTCTCTGCATCCCTGCCTGAGTCACCTGTGTCCAACCTGGCCCGCTGTCCATGCTAGCCGCGACTCTGTCCAGGCTCTCAGACCTCCTGCCTGAGCACCCCCTCACCTCTTGTCTGGTCGCCTGTCATTGCAGGAGCCGTCCACAGGCAGGCAGCATGCACACTTCCACCTTGTGGATGTCAATGGCACTCCCTGATCTCCAGTTAAAATGCCCTCTTTTTCCCTCTCTCTCCCCTTTTTCTCTCTCTCCCAGTCCTTTTCCGTTTTCCTTCCTTCTTTTCTGTCTGTTCTAGCCCTCTTTCGTCTGAGCAACTCCTTTTCCTTCTCATTTTTTGTTACCAGTAAACAGTTCTGAGATACGTTTGCCTTGCTTGACTTAATTTCGTTCCTGACCATCCATTATTAAAAGAACTCCTTGCAGTTTCCCACAGTGGAACGCGACAGGACTCCACAGCCACTGCTCGCCCAGAGGGCTGTTGGCATTTGATAGCTACCCTGGCTTGGCCTACTCTTCTGATCCTGGAACCATAAATCACAGCACATGGCAGATTTATAGCCTACATGGAATGCTGATGCTGTGGCACATCGCTGTCAGAATGCCAAGAGGACGCATTGAAACACGGACATCTGTCAGTTATTACTGCATGCCCACCCACTTACAAAGACTTAGGCAACTCTATTATCAGAGGTCTGTGGAGATTGGTACAGGAGAGTTTGTCGTTCAGCTAACAGGTGACACTGTGTACTCAAATCCCAGAAGGCAGATAGGCTATCCTCGTGATATTTGTGACATTATTACCAGAACTCTATTAAAACTAACCTTGTATTTTCAGTGAGCTGTGAATTTTGACAGGATTGTTTATTGGAGAGATTCAAGGCTTGCCGTGTGAATGTGGTATGCCGCTGCCTAGCAAGGTCTAAATTCTTCAACAGAAATGCTGATATACTGCATGACTGGTAGAACTAGCCGTATGGAATGTATACTGCCCTTTCAGGAATATTGTTTTAGAAGTCTGATGGAACTGAATTAATACCTATTCTTTGCTCAGTTTTAATGATGTTAGCTGTTACCACGAAAATTAGAAACTTGTATACCTGGAAAAATATTTGCAAACTCGGTACCCTCAAGAGCATCACTTATCGTTATGTGGCCCTTTAGAAAATTTGGTAGATCCTTCCCTTTAAATATTTCGGGTGGATATTAACAGGACAAAATGTTACGCCACAGCAATTACCTTTAGAGCCCAGTATCAGCACATTGCATGATTTACAATAGTTACTGGGAGCGATTAGCTGGGTGAGGCCCATGCCATTCATAAATTGGGCAATCCCTTCCTCACTTGAAGGCAAACTCTGAGCTTTATCTGCAGCAGCTGTTCGAGACTTAGATATAATTAGCTCATGACTCTCCACTGTAAAGGTAGGCAGAACTGTGCTGGCTTTGCCTGTTAGCTTGCTTTTTGCCCCACAACTTTAAAAAGGTAATTTTATTGTGAATCTTTTGCCATGAAGAAACATGTGACAGGATTTCAGATAGGTACTGCTATTTAGTGATTCAAGTGTAGTTACTCTTCCTTGCCACTTACAAATTGAAATCGGACTTGATATCAAAACAGGTAAAGTACATTGATGGACCACAAGTGCAGTAAACAGTAGCTCGTTCCTTTAGAATCATCTGAAACTGCAGAATGAGAAAACAAAGGAGGCTTAGTTAAAGAAGAACAAAGACCACTTAGTTAAACAAAGGGAGCTTATTCTGCTGAGCCAGGAAGAAGATGTAACAAAGTTTCTAAAATTTAACATCTAGAACCGCAGTAGTTTGCAATAAGCTATAATAAAATGCTTGTTCTGAAAGAAACTGTCTGATGCTCAAATCATTTATTCTATTGGCTGTCTAGAGGCATGTTAATTTAATCTGATGGTAAAAATATTATGAAAAGTGTATGCTTTTCTAATAAATGTTTCTGGCCTTATCACTGTCTGGGAACCGTGCGTTAGTTGCCGATAGGCCATAACTTTCCTACCACTTTCTTCCTGGCCTACCTGCCCATTGCCTGTTTCTCCTATGCCTACCCTCCCCCAGCCTTGCCTTGCCTTTCCTACCCACTCTTGTATTTCCTTGTCATTCCTGACCACTCCTTTGCTTTGCCTTGCTTCCCCACACTTTGCATTGCCTTACTGACCCCTCTGTAGCCACCACTTGCCCTTCCTTCCCTCCACTGCCTTGCACTGACTTGCTCACCCATCCCCTTCCTTGACTTCCCAACCCATTTTTCCAGGTCCAGCCTTGCCTTTCCTTCTCCTTTTAGGACTCTCATTATCTTGCCTTTCACTTGCCTTGCCTTCCAAATCAAACCCTTTACTTGCCTTGCTCAGCAGTCACTCCCTTGTCTTGCATTACCTTGCTCTCCTGTAGCAATGGAGAACAAAGACACATGGACTTCCTTGCTTGCTCCGAAGAAGATCGTTTATTNTACTTTCAATGCCTTCACATAGCCCCAGTGCTTCAGAAGCAGATGAGTGGTGGCCCAGGGGAGTTCAAGGCCAGCCAGACGCATCTGTCCGGGCACATTTCGTCTGGGAGCAATGCTTGGATGTACTGAATTTCAGAGGTGCAATCCGTATTTCAGCCAAGAGCTCCTTGATGAGAATGACGTTTCAGTAGAAAGGAAAGCACGTAGCCACAGTGTCTCAGGTGAAGATGAGGGGTGGCCCATGTGAGATCAAGGCCAGGCAGACCCATCTGTCCTGGCAACTTTCACCTGGGAGAAATCCTTAGAAGTACTGAATTTTGGAGGTGAAACCCAAATTTAGACCATGGTCTTCTGGACGCAGATGATGATTTTTTTTTCCGTAGGGAAGAAGGCACCACGCCGCAGTGTTTCAGGTGCAGATAAGATACAATCTGGTGGAGGGCCAAGCCAGCCAAGGCCCATCTGTCCTTGCAGCATTCTTATGGGAGCAGTCCTTGGCTGTACTGTGCAAGACGTAGCCGAAGACTTCTCCAGTTCGAGTCACGCTACAAGACTGGTAGAGCTGAGAAGGGAAGTGCACGGCACGGGCATGTTTCTACAGAAGCAGTGCGCGGGACAGCTGCAGTGCCGGCACAGTGTTCTGTGCGGGTGAGCTTTTCGCACTCCAGACGAATGAAAGCACGCCTCTTCCATAAGGCGAAGAACAAAGCCACAGAGCACCCTGCCTGTGTGTGCAGGGTACAGGCTGCAAGAGGAGCTAGGCTGCCACGCAGTTGCTTGCCGAATTCAAGTTAGCTAACGTAAGGGCAAAGGTCCGAGGGAGCTACCTGTGCCGGTACGTCTTCGTATCTGAGCCCCGTGTGGAAACACGTTTAGCTTTAGATGCCGAGACTGAAAAAATATTAAAGGCAGAGGAGGCTGAGAAGGAATGGACATGGCACAGGAGTGTGTTTGGCATGGTTGACACGCGGCAAGGGGAAGGTGCAGACCGAGCGCTGTCTTGTTCTTCTAGAGCCGTTTTTAAGGGAGCAGCTGCTGGACGCTTGCAAGGGCACTACGAGAGTGAGACCTGGGATGGCATGTATATGTGAGACGGAAGGTACAGAGCCGTGGTGCGGTAGATGCAGTTTAACGGCTGCTAAGAGAAGCGGATAGTTTAGGAACGCCTTCTGTTTTGACGCTTGTTTCTCTGAGCAGATAGAGCCACTTGGACTCTCTGTAACACTGAAGGTGTATGAAAGTGCACATCTCCGGCTTGTGTGAAGGAGTTCAACGGCTGCGAGTTCTGTGGCGCACCAACAAGAGCATTCTCAGCTGATACTGATTGCGAACGAACTTTCAGCTGGACTTTTGCAATTTTGTCCCTCGGCTTCAAATGAGTCGTACTAACAGCTGAGAAGGAATGAGCGTAAGACCGATGCTGAGGCATGTAGCTGAAAAGCTGCAAGGAGAAGGGCTTATCCAGTAACTCTTGCTTTTTTCCTGGCACGGAAATTCTTCTGGTGCCTGGATCATGGTGCTAATTAAGGCTGTCTAATGGAAAGGGGAAGTGTCT